>PVHP010002674.1:0-86372 GCA_004024765.1 Zapus hudsonius
GAGAGAGAGAGAGAGAGAGAGAGAGAGAGAGAGAGAGAGAGAGAGAAGACAGGGCCTCTTGCCACTGCAGACTAGCTCCAGACACATGCTCCATTCTGTGCATCTGGCTTTATATAGGTATTGGGGAATCCAACCAGAGCCATCAGGCTTTGCAAGCAAATGAATTTAACCACCGAGCCACCTCTCCAGAGTCCTCTTTCTTCTTTTAATTGTTCCTACTTACAAAATTCCACTGGCACAAGGTAGAAAGGCTTTTCATGCCAATCATTAAAATATGCCTCCTTTTCTCCCTTCCTTCCATCAAACAGGGTCCACTATATAGCCCAAGCTAGTCTTGAACTCTTGGTGCTCCTAACTCAGCTCCTTGCATGCAGGAATTACAGGCATGTGCTACCTGCTTTACCCCTTCTCTGCAAGCAGGGCAACATCTAGAGTTGTGGCTTATGTCAGCTAGGCTGTTGGCTTGCTTGGTTTTCTTGTGTATTGCAGACTGTATCTTATAACTTATGACCTTCTGGAACCCAATGGAACTTTTTTCCTTTCATGCTTGGCTGTGGTTTATATTTAATTGGATTTCCACGGCAGAAAACCAGTTTTATAATGCACCCAGGATTTGCTTAAATCAATCACAGCAAGACACAGAAATGCTGATTACAAAATTTATATTCACAGATCACCAGAGATAAGAGTGTCATACAGCACTACAAGGAACTGGGCAGAGCATGACCAAAGTCTTTATGGGGGTTTCTGTGGTGGAAAGCAATGGTCAAGACAGGGTTTGTACACATGAGTGGATTTAAAATTCAATAGTTTGGAGAATTTCAGTGGGTTCTGAGCTGTTGGGCTGATCCTGAATTGTCCTGGATTGTTTAGGACAAAAGGACTCTTGGTGAGTGAGAGTTCCAGAGAGAAGATGGCTGGGAGCTGGGGCTCTAGGATAGCTTGTTTGCCTATGAAAGGGATGCTCACAGGTGCTCATCCTGTTTGCCACATCCAGGAATTAGCTGCCCCTGGTGAGGCTGTCACTCCAGGACTACTGTACCAAGTGCCAGAGCATCAAGAAAACAAGTTGCTGGAGAAATGGCTCAGTTGTTAAAGTGCTGAATTCAGATCTCCAGCACCCCATAAAGGCCAGAGGTGGCAGCATGGATCTGTAATCCCAGCACCTGGGAAGCAGAGAAAACAGGATCCTTGGGCTTGCTGGCTGGCTGGCTGTTCTAGCCAAATTGGCGAGCTGTAGCTTCAGTGAAGCATACTGTCTCAAAGAATAAAGTCCAGAGACATAGACTGACTCACACACCACACACCCTCACAAACACATATACATACACATGTACATACACCACACACACATATACATGTACAAACACCGCACACACATATACATGCACATGTACACACACCACACACATATACATACACATGTATACATACCACACACATACACATACACCTGTATACACACCACACACATATACATACACCTGTATACACATCACACACATATACATACACATGTACACACACCACACACATATACATACACATGTACACACACCACATACACACACATATATGTATACACATGTACACACACCACACAGACATAGATATACACAATACACATACACAGAAACACACATATACAGACACATACATACACATGTATACACATGACACACAGGTACACATACAAACACATATAGATACACACATGTACACATATATACATATATACAAACACACTATACATATGCACACATAACACAACATGTACATACTCATATACACACATACTCATATATACACACACATGAACACATACACACAAACACACACCACACCATACACACAGGTTCACACATACCAATATCCACTCACAGGCCCACTCATATGGATGTTCATACACACTGCACACATATACATATACAAGAAAGCATATTTGCTAGAATTTGATGAACAGTTCTCGCAGTCACCTTCTCACTGATGGGACCAAACACCAAACAAAAAGCAGTGTACAGGGGAAAGGGATTATTTTGGCTTGTAGTCTCAAGGGGGAAGTTTCTTCATAGGATGGCAGAGCAGAGGCTGGGCATCACATTTTGTCACCTCAGATAGGAGGTAGCAGCAAGGTGAGCTAAGCTCTGGCAGGGAACCTTCTCCAATAAGGTTCCACCCCCCAAATTGCCACCACCTGGGGACCAAGTGTTCAAAACACAAAAGACTATGAGGGACATCCCCTTGAAACCACCACAACACTGTGTCACGACTCACTGTCACCATGGGTTCATGCAGAGCCCTCTGACTCTGTGACACCATGAATTCCCTACAGAGCCTAAAACGCAGAACGGTGCCAATCCCTCGCATTCATATACTGGTTTCCACTCCGATCGTGCGGAGTCCAGGGGAACATCTTGCCATTCCTTCAAGGGCTTTGACGCCTCCCCAAGAGAAGAACATCCCAGTTTGACCATCTGCCAATGGCCGCTGACATTCCTTGGCATTGCATCCATCTCATCAGCTTGAATTTCAATCTCTTTGAATGCTCTCCAGCCTGTAACCTAAACACCAGTGCACAGAACATTTCACTTGGGTTTGGATGAAAAATGCATGAACTTGTAGAAAAGGAGAGTAAAACGTTTCAAGAAAATACTTTTTGCCTACAAAAGCCAACACTTCTGGTAATGGCAAACTGTTCCTCACAGCTCTGACACAAAAATCAGAAACCTGGAATTCAGTAAGGAGAGGGTGCTGGCTGGGCTTTTCCACATGAGGCCTCAGGCTGTCGGGACACCAGGGAGACGGTCTTCTTACTGTCTCCCTTTACAGCAGCTCTGCTATTCATTTTGAATGAGGGTCACCAGGCATTGTCCCACGGCAGTGGGCAGGCATGAAGACACCGGGCTTCACATAACTTTGTTGACTACAGGGTCTGAAACATTCCGAGTGTGAGACTCAGGGATGCTCTGCTTAGAGAAACTGGTTGGTCTGCTGTTGAAAAACCAGCGGAAGTCAGATGCCTACAGAAAAGGACCCTGGAAGAGCCAGCGGTACACAGTCACAGGCAACAGGTATTCTGGGGATGGAGGACTTGGGATGATGCTGAGGGGACTTCAGACTGACTGTACAATTCCTCATCTCCATCCGCAAGGCCATTGACATGTGTCTCTTAGGTTTTTGGATACACAGAGGTGAGGAAATTGTGACACCTGCCACAGGCTGGCTCATTTCTGGCTCAGAGAACCCTTTCTTTTTTTTTTTTATTGTCCATAATAAGTTACAATATTTAGTGGGCAAACAATGAGTTGTTATCCCCAATTCCTCACTGCCCCCCCTCTCCAAACCGCTGGATAACCTCCTCCATGGATCGTCTGGATCAGTCCTTGTGACAGGGGACCATGAATAGCCTAGTATTCAGCCTGGTTCTCCTGGCCATGCCTCTGGATAATCTCCCCCACCACGGCTTTCACAATCTTTCCGCCCCCTCAGAGAGCCCTTTCTAAAGGTCTGTGAAAAAAAAAATACCCAATAGGTTCCTAGGTGATTGCTGTAAACAGAGAATCATGGAAGACATCAATTTCATTAAAATATCTGTATTTTTTTTTGCTGATTCCTCTCCTGCGGGAAGGTTTGAAATTGGTTTTGTTCATGTCTTACCCAATGTTTCAAAATCAAAGGGCTTTTAGATATCACCTAGTTCTAACCAGTGGGATTAGGGGGTTTGTTGTATTTTGTGAAGATAAAGTATAAATCTTGTTTGTTTGTTTGTGTGTGTGTGTGTGTGTGTGTGTGTGTGTGTGTGTGTGTTGATTTTTTTCCCCTCGATTCTAGACTTCCTGAATGAACTGTCATGGGAAAAGAGTACTTGGGTGTTCAGGGATCCCAGAAGTTTGGGGACTTTGGCTGGATCCCAACATATTCAGGTGACCCCCACTGAAAAATATTTACCCATCCAAGTGAAATGAAAGGGTGCTTGTCCTACAAATGGCCCCTGAAATAACTCTGGAAGTCCAATCCCTGCCACCGAACAGTGGCTATTACCCTTGGACACTGGTAAGCAGGACTTATAATTCTGGAATAATTTTCCTTTGAATTTATGACTCTTCAACTTCAGCTCATACATCAGCCTTCTCGTCTCCTCTCCCATGGTAAATTGGTCCATAAAACTCCACACACCATAAAATGAGATCTGGGTGGAGATGCGGCAAGACATCCCCAAGGTCAACATTAGGAGTCTTCCATCCACCCCACCCCCTACCCCATCTCAGAAGAGAATGGTAGCAAGAGGCATGCTAGGCTGGAGATATTGCAGAATTTGTAAATGGAGACCCCCTTTCTTTCTTCCCAGGTTCCTTATCTAACTAGTGGTTTAAGAGAGGATCTGAAAAATGCTGGAGCTTGCAAGGCCCTGGAGAGCTAACACCATGGACTTCCTGTGGCCTGGCTCCAACCTCGGGCAGAACAGCTCAGCCTGAAGCAGCCAGCCTTGATGGTGTCTGAAATATTTGGCACATGGGTCTGACTGTGGGCTGGCTGTCTGGTTTGTTTGAACACAAACTAGCCTTGGGAGTCTTTGTGTAGAATGCTCCTTGAAGCTTTTTTCCGTGACATCTGCCAATTAAATGTATGAATTACTCTGTTTACTCCTCCGTGACAGAACAGATATTTTCTTCAGATTCCAAAGGGTTTCTCCTTGCCCTGGATTTTACTTCTAAGTTTCAGTGAGCCCCTATATTCTACCAGTCACATGCCTGGTGCTGATCCGTTTGTGATTTCAGCTCATTCCCATGTCAGCCTGGGTTTTCACTTTACAGATGAGGAGACTAAGTTATGGTGATGGATATTGATCCACTTAAGGCAGCATACACTAGGGGAAGGATATGGACTAAGCCTTTTTGTTACCAGGTTTGTTTGGGTTGTTTTATCTTCTCACTGAAAACATCCTTGGAATTAATGCTTGAGCCAATATTTGTATTTTAATCCATTTATTCCTTCATTCATCCACTCATCAATTATGTTTTGAACATCTAATATAATAGATATAAAGATGAAGTACAGGGTCTAAGTTTTTATTTTTCTATAAAGAGCCAGATTCTAAATATTTTGGTGTTTGTGAGCCATATGGTCTCTGCAACCATGCTATGGACAATAGGTAGATTAAGAGATGTGGATATCTTCTAATAAAACTTCATTTATAGAAATATGCAGCAAGTCTTATTTGACCCTCAGGCCAGTTTGCTCCAGACCCTCCTGAAGTGCATAACCTTCACATTCTTCCATAGGGTCCCCATGATTCTGGGTTCACTCTGAGCCTGTGACAGGAGTGAGGACCCCTGGTCTTGAAACATTCCTGAGCTGCACGCCTGCATCTTCAATGCTATCTATGGCAGGACACCATGTCGAGCTCGTGGTACTCATCCTGTATCATGTGTAGGTCTGTTCCTAGAACTAAGCCCTGTGCTTCTTGGATAGGCAAAGTGTCAAAGAGGAGAAAGTAGAAAGAAGGCTGGGACTCAGAACAGGGAGGGGACAGGCTTGGCCATGACTGTCCACACATCTGACAATAGTACACAACCACTAACCTGTGTGTGTGTGTGTGTGTGTGTTCGTAATGATGATAAGAGCTACCGTCAATGGCATGCTTCTATGCTAAAGGTATTATCTTACCTCATCACAATTGTTAGTTCCTATCTTCACTTCCCTAAAGAGGAAACCCCAAGAGTCAGATGCGTTAGGATACCAGGTCACATCCACAGTAAGTAGCAGAGTGGGGTTGAAGCAAATGTCTCCAATGTCAAGATTGCCTTTGGAAGAAGAAAATAGAACAACCAGCTTTTATTGACGCCATTTTCATTGACCCCATGGAGCTGTTGTCATCCAAATGAACCAAGGGGACATCAAGCACACAGTCTGCTCCTATGAACCTTGTGTGCTCAGATTCCTGAGGAAGGGCTGCTTCTGCGAATGTGGAATACAGCGCCCTCTACCGCCCAGGAGGAGCACCACAAAACCCTTAAACAATCATTGTTGATAATCCTACTCTAAATTATTAACCACTGGCTCAGAGTGGTAGAATGGCCATCATCCTTAACGGGGCACTTTGAGGTCAAATGAAAGATGCTTCCCTGATGCCCAGTTACCTCCTACCTTAACCAGTGGCATCTTTCCTTTCCTAGGGTGGCCTATGGCAAACTGAACTGTGATGACCTCTGGGCCAGGAAGAAATCCAGGAGGCTCCCACTGGTCCCTGTGGGCATTTATAGCTCCAAGTCAGGTAGGGCTTATCTCTTATTATTATTATTATTATTATTATTATTATTATTATCACATTATCTTATTATTATCTTAAAATAAGATAATATCTTATTATTGGGAAGAAAAAGGATTTATGGTAGAAAGCAAAATTTTGTTTGACTTTATCCAGTGAGGAAAGGGAACAGTGTTAAGACCTATGAACCTAAACTGAGTAGTGCTAAAAGGAGGTAGAATGGAGGGACTTGAAAAAGGAGGAATTAAATAAATAAAATATCACCCTTCACGGTACAGAGATGTTGTGGCCTGGGGATAGAACTGGAAACTTCGTGTGGTGAGTCCTAGTAGGATGTGGGTTGGGCCAAACTATATGTGTCTCCAAGAAATACATTTTTTCAAAAAGCTAAGCCTTAATTTTTTTAAAGTAAACACTAAGAAAAATGCCAGACTTGATACTTTCTTGAATGAGGTCCTGGATATGTCTTATGGTCGTCCTTATGGGAGGGAATCCCTTATTCATCTCTCCCAAGCCCCACCACAGTGAGCTCTGTCCAGTTCCAGTGTAGCCTCCCACTGGATTCTCTGCCCTCACAGCACCATGGCTGCCTCCCTTTCCAGCCCACCACCATACCCTCATTGATCACTTCCTCTTTTCAAAGGAGCAGCCATCTTGGAAGTCTTGCAGGGCATCAGGAAAGAGTGCCGCTGGCCCAAAAGTCCAATCTTTGAGCCCACAGTGCTGTTTCTCTTTTGCCACATTTTCCTTGGCTCTCCGGGTTCCACCCCTCTGAGCAAACATTGCCTCCACATTTAGATTCCTTCTAACACTGAGCAGTTATGTAATGGAAAGAAACATTGAAGACCTGGACTTGAGTGGTTCTGCTATTAACTTTGTCCCTCAGTGTTTAAGATCACAGACATTTGGTTTTCTCATCTTTATTTAAAGACATCCATTTTCCATGGAGACTCAAACCGTGAGATAATGTACGTTAATAAATATGACATTGAAATCAATTCTTATTGAATTACTGACATGTGTCTGACCTTAAGAAAGATGGTGTTAAGCTTTCTAACGGGGTCAAAGAGATAGATACATAGGTAGGTACATGAAAATAAACTTGAACACAGGCAGTTAGGCAATGCTGTTAGGGAATGGCAAACTCCCACATTTATTTCTTGACCTATCTCAGCTACCAATGTCCTGTGCCAAAGCAATAAGCCCTCTTTGCATGAGTGAATGAATTTCTAGACAAATCTACCCTACTGCAAGTTTACAAGTTGTAAGGATAATTGACAAATGAGCAGGTTTGTTCTTTCTCTCTCTTTTCTCTTTCTCTCCTTTTCCCCCTCCCTCCAGTCTTCTTCCTCCTTATAATTTGATCCTCTTTTCAATTCCTCTCTCAACATTTTTATGACTTGGAGTAATATCTTAAAATAAAATTTTCTTTTCATCTTTTTTTCTATGCCATGTAATAAAACTATGTCCAATGATAATGGCAAGGAAATCCAAGTACATGAGCGTGTTCCTGATAACCTTCAAAGGAGTGCACACAGTTCAGGCTGAATGATTTCAAATGGATGATGGAGTGTCTGATAAACCCAAGCTGTCTTGCAGACATTCCCAGAATTAGATACTTTAACACCATTTTGAATGCAAAACTGAAGGGATATGTCTGGGCTAACCAACCCTGCTTCTTCCCAAACACATCCCAGAAAGTCCTACCCCAGAGAGTTCTAGGCATTTGAAATTGTTTTGTCACAACTTTGAAAAGTGCTGAGTATCACATTGCAGATTCTGGGGGGAGGGTGACTCCCATCACCCAGGTATCCTAGGCTTTTGCTGAAATAGATGTTGTTTTTTTGGGGGGGAGGGGGCGTTAAAGTAGGGTATAACTCCAGCACAGACTAACCTGGAATTCACTATGTAGTCTCAGGGTGGCCTCAAACTCACAGCGATCCTCCTACCTCTGCCTCCCAGGTGGAGTGCTGGGACTAAAGACTCGCACCACCATGCTTGGCTTGAAATAGATTTTAATCTGCTTCAAGAAATAATAATATATTTTTTGTGGCTTGGAATGAGATAAACAATTGTAGAGAAAGAACAAGACCCACCATCCTCCCAGGCTCCATGGAACACAGGGTCTTTCCCCTTTCTCGTTCTGAACAGCTCACCTGTGCTCTTTATTCTGCTTTACAACTTAGGATGACTTGCCACCTCCCCTCAAATGGCTTCCTGTTTGGGCATGAGTAGGCAGCCCAGGAAATCACAGACTGGTTCACAGTGAGTTGTTCCTACAATCATGTTTTCCACCCACCTGCTTCATGGGCATCTAGTGATGGCACAGAGAATGGAAGAGAAGTGACATCATATGATGTGGCCTGCTGAGGACATGAAGAGTCAGGGAACTCCTACTTTCTTCTGGAGTAATGTTATGCTGGCCCATGTTCCATAGGATATCTTGTGTCCTGTAGGGGTGCCAGGAACTTGGCTGTCTTTTCAATTCCTCTCTCAACAAATTTATTTAGTAAATTCATCATATGCATTTTTAAAAAATATTTTATTTACTTATGAGAGAGAGAGAGAAAAGAAAGAGAGAGTGTATCAGACAGAGAAAATGGATGAGCTAGGTCCTCCAGCCACTGCAAAGGAATTCCAGACACATGTGCCACCTTGTGCATCTGGCTTTATGTGGGTGCTGGGGAATCAAACTCTGGTCCTTCTGCTTTGCAGGCAAACGCCTTAACTGTTAAACCATCTCTCGAGCCCATCATACACACTTTTTACTCACGGTCTGAGAATATAGTCCATCACGGCAGGAAAGGTGTGACGGCAGGTGCATGAGACAGCTGGTCACCTTGCATCTACAGTCAAGGAAACAGAGAGAGGGATCAATGCTGGTGCTCAGCTTGGTTTTGTTTTTTCTCATTCAGCCCAAGACCCCAGCCCATGGAATGGTGCTGGTCACATTTAGGGAGGATCTTCACACCTCAGTTAACCCAGTCTAGAAAGTCCTTCTCAGACTCCTTCTGAGATTTGTCTTTCGGATAGTGTCAAGCCCAACTGCACCATGCCGGGTACAAAGTGTCCCTAACATATACACAGCAGTTTCCTTTTCCCTATCCCCAATGTACTTTTAAGCACAATCATGATGGTGTTGACTCATTGCACCCCAGAAAGATAATTTGAGGTTTTCAACATACCTTAGCAAGTGTCATGCAAGCACCCATCAGGTCCTCCGTTGTGTTTTGAAGTTCAAGGGAGGTTTCAAGTTTAAAGAGAAGATGGTGGAGCTAGCAACAGTCAACTCAAGACTGTCTCTAATATTTTGGTAAGGGTTGTTTAAATAAGTGATCCATAAATCATTGAAAAATAGCATATAAGTAACATGTATCCAGGCAAATTGAAATATGGGTCTCTGGCAGCACTAGTAGCTCCCAGGAGAAGGAGCTGTTAATTCTGCATGGCATCAGCGAGGACTTCTCGCATAAGCTAAACTTATGTAGCTTAAATGAGCTTTAAGTGCTCATCCAAATATGCATTCCACTGCCATTTGCTCAAGGCCCAGTCAGTGCCAGGCAGGGAAGATTTTGAGGGAATTCTTGACACTTGAGGACTCATGGTCTATCTGAAAAACAAGATAAATAAATTGTTATAGCATAATAAGAAAGGCTTGTTTGGGACAATGATAATATTATAAGGTGCTGGGTACAATTCCCTAACTAATTTTCAACTCATACTATACCTTGTTTTGGGGTAGACAGCAACTTCAAATAATACAAGGTACCCACAACCAAAATTTTAGGCTGTGATATGACAGAACCCAAGATGATGAAAATATCTCTGATTAGGTATTGAGAACAACAATGGCTTCTTGGACACTCGGCATTTTTTTTAGTGTGTGCATAGTAATATGTGTGTGGGGGGTAGTGGGTAGTATATGCAGTGTATGGATATCCCCTGCATCACTTCCCTGCCTGGTTTTTTTCCTTGCAATGGAGTTTTTTACTTATCCTGGAGCTTGCCTTTCCTGAGTCCCAGCTATCCTCTGGTTGTTCCCCACAGGACTGGGGTTACAGACATACACGGCCATGTTCCACTGTTTATGTGGGTTTTAGAGATTCAAATTCAGGCAACTTCAGGTCCTTTCAGGCCCTCATGCTTGCACGGGAGGTGCACTTGACTCCTGAGACATCTCTAGCCCAGTTGCTCTTTTGGAAGTATATGGTTAAATTAAGAACTATGGCTTATGGCCTTGAAATTATATTGCTTTTCTGAGTTCATACAAAAGTTCCCTCTGGACTTGAAACTTTACTTAAGTAGCTAGTGTGCTAAACAAGGTGACTGTTTCTACACAATGTTATCACATTTTGATTTAATATAAAAATTATTCTTAATCAATGAGTTGTTACAGGTATTGTAATGGTTTTGATCTGAAGTGCTTCCCACGGGCTGATTCTTTGAATGTTAAGTTCACAGCTCCTGCTGCTATTTTTGAAGGCTATGTATTCTTTAGCAGGTTGGACCTGGCTGACAGAAAGGGGTCCTTGAGGTCAGTCCTTTGAAGACATTTCCGTCCTCTACCCACTTCTGCTCTGGGATCTTTGATTCCTGGTTATCTATAATATGAGAAGCAGCAACTACATACTCCCATCTCTGTGGACTGAGCTGTTCCTTCAACATGCCTTCTGTGATGGTTCAATTTTGTTGTCAACTTGACCTGTTAGCAATCCACGGTAATCATGAAATCTCCAAATTGAAGAGAGGAGGCTTGGGGGATTCAGGAAGTTATGTTAGCTAAAAATAAACATCCCTTCCTTGGAGGGAAGTACAGGATGGAAATTCCAGATATTCAGGAATTCAACAAATCTGGGAAAGGGTTGCAAGATCTGACCATAAAGCTATATAAAGGGGAAGGAAATCTCTCTCACCTTCTGCCTTTTTGATGGTGTGTGTGTGTGTGTGTTGGTGGTGGTGATAGTTTCTCTCTGTGTCTCTGCTTAGACCTGTGAAAAGGGACCAGCCTCTTTCACCATTATGGAACTTCCCCTGGATCTGTAACTTCAATAAATCCCTTCCTCCCATAACTGTGCCTCCCATGACTATGTTGGGTTCATCCCAGCAGTGTGTAGCTGCTTCCATGCCATAATGGATTAAAAGTTCTACAACTGCCAATTAAAATGAATCCCTCTTCTCTTAAGTTGTTACTGTTAGGTATTTGGTCATAGCAGTGGGAAAAGCAACATAGAAAATTGATTCCAAGAAGTATGTTTTTTGTTGCGATAAACTTGAAAACATACAGTTTTTGAGAACTGGTTTGTGGGAAGGAAGAGTTTGAGGATGCAGACCAGAGATGGTATCCATTCTAGAGAGGATTGGATGGCTAGAAGTTTAATACAAATGTGGACAGTAAAGTCTGTGCTTATGATATGGGGCTGGGAATTCAGACTCTATTGGGCATTGGGCTATATTCATGTTACATTCTGGCAAAGAATCTGGCTACATTCTGTTTGTGTCCTGGAATTTTGAGTAAGGCTGAATTCACAAGTAATGGACTACTTTATTTTCCAGAGGTAATTTCAAGATGGTACAGCATCCAGTCTTGGCATAGTTATTACTAATGCTTGTAACAAGATTCGGAGTGAAAATTCAGAGTGGCAGATAGCGGAAAGCTATGAAAACATGCAGTTTATCAAGCGAGGAATTTGAGTGCATTTAAATATGAGGACATAGTGGAAGTGAACATAGTTACTACAATTGTTCTGGACTCACAAGATGGCACAGTGGTTAAGAGTGATTGCTTATAAACTGTGACAGCCTGGGTTCAATTCCACAGTAACTACTTGTTACTGTGGAATTGAACCCAGGTGCACAAAGTTTCACAGGTGTGTAGACTTTGCCATAGTAAGAAGCCCTGATGGGCCCATTCTTATTCTCTTTCCTTCTTCCTTCCTTCTTACTCGACTCTGTTTACAAGTCAATTAAAATAAACTTAAAAAGAGGAAAAAAAGTTCTGTCCACAGCATATTTTTTCCCAAATTTATCTTGCCCTGTTGTAACATGAGTGAAGCTTTGGACCAAAGCTATGAATTTGACAAATAATGAGTAATGAATTCACTGCCATGAATAAAAGAGAGAGACATGGCGGATGTCATGTAGAGGTAAAAACACATAGGTCAGTATTTCACAGATTGTCCCACACTATTCAAATTTGTACAAATTTTATCTCCTTAAAAAAGAGAGTGAGAGTGAGAGAGAGAGAGAGAGAGAGATTTGGTCTCAGTAGCTGGAGAATTTTTTAGTTGGCAAATTCCACTTTCTTATTTTCTTTGATTCCCCAACAAGGGTCTCAGCTATGATCAAAGCCTTATTTTTCTTAACAGCAACTGACTTATCCTTAAAGGTATAATTAGCTACCATAGTAACTATAAATTATAATCTTTCTTTGACTTTCCAGACAACCTAAATAAGATGCCGTCACTTTCCCCCTACAATTAATACTCCCTGAAGAAATATCTAAGTGCCATGATCTACTGCCAAATATGGTGCTTGCAGACAAAAATTTGCTCATTCTCAACAGTTTGGGAGAGGGCAAAGTCACTGAGTTTAGCAGAATACGTGGTCACACATCCAGGCTTGGTAGAATGAGTTAACTAGGAGCTTATGAGAGTAAATGTTAAGTCGATAAATTCTTATTTGCACTTTTCCAAAAAGAGGGGGAGGACAGAGGGTGTCTTTGGTTTTAACGGTTATGATTTCTCTGAATCGTGGCTCTAGGTTTATCCAGTGTCATTGTTTAGAATAGTCACCACCAGTCTGCAGTGGATTAATTATAAACTCGAGGATTAAGGGAACAAGCTTCCACCTCCCGAGTATCTGGAAGTGTTTCCTAGGCACTGCCTGAGGTCTCTACAACACTGTTTTCTTGTCATCACGTTAACCTGGGACATAGATCTCATCATTCCCACTATACACAGTGACCTGGCCAAAACCAAGTGGTAAGACCAGGGAGGAGTGAAGGTCATTGCAATTGGAGGGTCAACTTGAGCTTTCCATGCAGTTATCAGAAGTGAGAAGAAACTAGCCCTGTAAATATTCTAGAGAAGTTTTCAATGCTAATGGGACTCACGCTCTGAAGAGGTAGAGAGCAGAAAGGGAGGGGAAGAGGAGTGCCCTAGAGGAGTGAAGAGAGAGGGAAGAGAGTGACCAGCAAACACACAAGGAAAGGATACTTCTTCACAGGGGAGATCAGCAGTTTGGATGATGCGAGGAGACCAGAGCATGATGGGTCATGGAGAAACCCACATGAGATGCTCCAGAGGAGTCTGCTATTGACTTGAAGATGGCACACCCCGGGCATGATACTGGCAATGGAAGCTGGAGTGTGGTGGGTGTAGTGGTAGAGATGAGGACAAGAGACAGAAAGACCAGGACTCTAGCTAACTCCAATTACTTTGTTTTGCTTTCTGTATAGTACTTACCACTCCATATAATTATATGTCAGTTAATTAACCAATTGTTTATTGCTTATTATCTCACTCACCTAACAGACGATAAACGCCATGAAAGTAGAGATTCTGCCTGTCCAATTCAAATCTTCAACGCTAGGGTGTACAATGGTACCCAAACTTCAGGAAATACCTGCTGATTAAATAAGTGAAGAGTAACTTCCATTTCCCAAATATATCCACACAGGTGTAGAAATCAGCAAGAATGATGCCTACTGGGTGGATAGATTAGCACTTGCTGATTAAGCATGATGACCCCAGAGAGCCCGAGTTGGATTCCTCAGCACCCACATAAAAAGCTGTGTGTGGCCATGCACATCTATTTCCCCAAGTTCTGTGTTGGGGAGAGAGAGCAGAGACGGGAGAATTTGGTGGGTTTACTGCCAGAAAATACTAGTACCAGGTTGAGGGAGAGACTGTCTCAAGGAATTATGCAGATGAGCAATAGAGAAGGCACCTGATGCTCTCCTCTGGCCTCTGCACATATTTGTACAAGGCACACACATGTTAATGCCATGAACAATACTTCACATAGTGCACACACACACACACACACACACACACACACACACACACACACACACACACATGCCAAAAATTATGAACAAGTTAGATCAGGAGTAGGGATGTGAACCAGTAGCTGTTAGAAGAAAGTTTCTTTTTTCTATTCATGGAAACATTTTTAATTACAGGGCAGAGAATTATTGACCAGCCCCTATTACAATTAAAAATAAATAAATAAATATTGCATCAATGTGAATTACAGAAATCAGCATCTACTTTACCAACAGAGAAAAAAATTATTCTGTTGCTTGGACAATCTACCCATCAGACCTCAACCCAAGGAGCCTTTATCTATAGACATTTTATTCATTAATATTCAGTGCAACTAGAGAAAAATCTCCCATTTTCCCTTCATCTGGTCCTATAAATTCAGTTATCTGAGTGGGGAGGGTTGCCTCTGCATATTTTTAATTTTTAGGAAGAAACTGAATATCATTTCCACCATATCCATGGCAATTTACATTCCCTCCAACATTTAAAAAGGTTTTTTGCTCCACACCCTTGTCAGGATGTATTCCCCCACCCCCTTCTTTCCATAATAGCCTTTCTTCAGGAGGGAATTGTTATCTATTTTGGTACTAGGGATTGACTAAGGCCTTGTGTATGCAAGGCAACCACTATACCATTGAGCTGCAAATGTAGGCTCTCTTCTTCTTCCTCCTCCTCCTCTTCTTCCTTCTCCTCCTCTTCCTTTTTCTTCTTCTTCTTCTTGTTTTGAGACAGGGTAGCCTAAATCAACCCAGCTGACCTTGAATTCACTATAGCCTAGGCAAGCCTTGAATTTATAAACCTCCTGCCTCTGCCTCCCAAGTAGCTGGAAATTATAGGCCTGGGATACCAGCCTAGCTTGTGAAATCTTATTGAGGTTTTGACTTGCGTTTCCCTGATGGTTAGCATTCCTGGCCAACTTTCTATATATTGTTGGCCATTTGTTTGACTTCTTTAAAAAAATGTGTGTTTAGGTCCTGTGCCCAATTTTTTTTTCATAATGATGCATTTTTACAACAGACCTATATGAGTTCCTTGTAAACGTTGGATATCACCCTCTCATCCATCCATTCCATAGGTTGCCTTTCACATTGTTAAGTGGTCCTGGAAATCTCAGGAGGAGACCGATGGGCAGTGTTCATGCCATTCTCCTGAAGACACTAGTGGATGAAATCTTTCAGGAAAGTGTTCCCTCAGGGTCATCTTAGTGATGAGGTGGTGCCAGTGATCCTCCCAAGATACCTCTCTACTCTGGATATTGTGGGTGACAGGTAGTCTCAGGGTGTGGAAGTAGAGGAAGAGCACCTAGAAATGTCAATGTCTAATTCTGCCTGCCTCAGTTTCCCTTATTAGAAATGGGAAAGCTGTTATTGACCTCAGTCCTTCCAACAATGTTTCACTCCATTTCTCCTTGATTCCACCTTTGAAAACTTCATTCTTAAACCCCGACTTCTCTCTTGATCCAACTTGTATGTGATTCTTCAAGTTCTCTCTCTACTCAGTCATTTAAATCAGTTTGTGTAGGAATGGCATCCATTATGTCAGGATCTGTTGATTCTCTTTAAAAAAAGATGTATTTATTTAAAAGAACGAAATGCAGGGAAACTTCGCCTTGTGCAGTGAAGCTGAGGGCAAAGTGGATTGAGAAATCCCATAGAGACAGGCATTTCGGGGAGGGATTAAAAACAAGTCAATTTTTGAAAAGGATACAGTATATAGTGTCCAAAATACCCATTTCTGGGTATAGGCTAAAGACCAATATCTTTTGCTTGTAACTTGTTTTAGCAAAATTCCAGGATTTAATTATTAGCTTAGTGAATGACCACACCAGACCATTTAGTGTAACATGACAGGCCCTGAAGGGAGTAGTCAGTAATTTGAAACACTAACCATGTGTTTTGTCTGAAAAATTAATACCTGTAGCATGACTGCAGTGGCATGATTCCATCAATTGAAATTTAGAAAATACTCCATGGTACTAATAAGGCAGCTACTGTTTGGGCTTACAACAAATATAATAGCTGCTATTTATTAATGCTAGCCAGTGCTATAGATGCATTATCTCACAGTATCTGTCTTCACCACTGTGCAATCTGGATAACAGAAAGGAACTAGTATGCATTTAAAACATACAATGCTCTGCAAATTATATGTATGGCTGTTCTGGCTCAGTCATCAATATGACAATATTGTTATCCCCGTGTTAAAGATGAAAATGTGTACCTCAGTGGGCCCATCAACATTCCATCATGGATGGTGGAGGAAGGCAAAAAAAGATATCAAAGTAGAGACAGATGTGGTGGTTTGTATGTTCCCCATAGACTCAGGTGTTTTATTATAGCTTGCAACTTACAACTCCAGCTGCCTGGCTGGAGGAGGTGTGACTGGTGGGGGGGAGGGTGGATCCTGGATTCCAGCTCTAAGGTATCACTGGGGGGTAGATCTGAATTCCAGAGAGCAATGTGAGCTCTGGGGTCCTGTTTGCCCATGTTTCCAGAAGTTCCTTGTCCCAAAAAATTAACCCAAAGTCAAAGAGAGATGATAAGATTCTGACCCAAGTCCAGCCTGCACCATGGCTACCCACCCTTCAGTATACTTCATCTGCTAAGTGGCCAAGATCAGCTGGGAATGTGGCAGGTGATGATGGAAGGTGTGGGTTGGAATGCCCAGAGCAGGAGTTCTTACCACATTGAATCCCTCCCACAGAAAATCCCACAGGACTCTCACAAATAGCTGGCCCATTTGCAGTAGTGTGGAACATTCTCTCCCTGTTTCTTCCCTCCCTGGAGGGAAAGACTCACAGGGTTTTTAATTTTAGCAGGTTCCAAGGCTTTCTCCGTTTTGTTCTCCAACATCCTAGCACATGAAAAACGGTGTCAACATGATTTCCCAAGGGCTGCCTCTAGGGAGTGTGCTTTAATTTGCCTGCAGGTCTGAAGACACTCTGGTTGGCATACTGAAAATCCTGCCATTGGATAGAGTTTTGTCTTCTATAAGTTAAAATCAGTCAGAGATGCTGAGGGGATAATGGGGGGGGGGTTGGGTCTACTATTGAGACATTTTAAAGGTGTCTTTCATTGACAGTTTTAAGCATGTATACAATGTACTTTGATCATAATATTTATATGAACCCTTTGTGTGTGTGTGTGTGTGTGTGTGTGTGTGTGTGTGTGTAGACATCAGAGGTCACCCTCAGGTATTGTTCCTCAGGCACTGTCCTCCTTTTTTTTTTTTTTTGAGACATGGTTTTCTCTCTCCTGAAACTCACCAAGTAGGCTAGGCTAGCTGGTCATCAAGACTCAGGGATTCATTTAGGTCCACCTTCTCAGCACTTGGATTACAGGCATGAGCCACGATGCCTGGCTGTTTTTACATGTGTTCTGGGAAATCAAACTCTGCTCCTTCCTCATGAAGGCTAGCACTTTGTTGACTAAGCCGTTTACATAAACTTTCCAAAGTAAACATTGTCTTTGTCCTTATTCCCTCTTCTGAATTATATAAAGGAAGATAGAGAAGAAATGTCACCCTGTCTTTTGAGGGCAGCATTGACAAGAGAAGTGACCAAAAAAAAACAGATTTTCCCTGGCAAGTGAAATATTCTATTTATAAATCTCTAATGAGGCAAGAATGTACCTTGGGAACCACCCCCATCCTTTTTCTTCCCAAATAGCTGTCTTATGGGGCACTGAAGAAACATCGATGCCCTCCTCCTACCACCTCCAAGACATTTCCAGTAGCTATAGCTTCCAGATCACACCCATGAATTGAACATCGCTCCAATAAGATTTTTTAAGAATATATTTTACTTTGGTATGTAAACTTCCAAAACATAGCTTTGACTCACGCTCACATATATATTCCATGAGAAATGAATTTTAAACTGGGATAACACTGAACTTCATCAAGAATGAAGCCATGTGGACTGTATGATGTGCCCAGTTCTCCAACACACAAAATCTTCAAGTGGGGGGCCATCAGGCTGCTTGGGCTCTGATCCTCACACCCTTAGTTTGACATTCAATGATAGGCAAGACTACAAGAAAGTTTTGTATATTTTCTATGTTGCCTAAATATATCAGTAAATGCAGCCATTCAAAGAAAGAGATTTGTAATACACCAATACTGTTATCAAACAGGACTTTGGGTATAAGAAAGTTTATTCTTCAAAATGCATTCTCTCCTGTAATTCATCATTTTATTTCAGCCAACATTATCTGATCACCTAGAGTAGGTTCTGGAATTTGGATGACTAAGTGAATGAAACTTGAATCCCAGTCATCAAATAACTTCTAGCAAATCTGAGCACATGGACATGCTGTCCAAGTCCAGGGAGCCTGCGATTCCACCTCAGCCTCTCCCTCCTCTCTCTGGGAGCCTCCACCAGCATCATGACATGTCTGCAGATTTGATGTACCCATCAGCCTTCTGTTCGGTAGACAACACTCAAGGCCAAAATAAGGAAGGATGTTGGTGTGAAGCCAAAGAAAAAACCCAGCTGATATCAGGACAGTGACCCTGGGTTGCTGAATGTCCCTGTGTCCAGCTGTTTTCCCTCAAGCCAGACAGCCCAGCCAGAGAGGCTGAGGAGTCATTTTGAAGGTCTTGGCCTCCCCAATGGTCTCCTGAGGTGACCAGAGAAATGTCAGAGCCTGCAAGCATTCTGTCAGCACAGGATTTATAGTCCCCCACTTCTCTCTAAAGGTCCTCACACAGCCTCAGCGGCTGCTGATGACAGGATACAGGCAGAGCAGCAGGCCTTGGGGAAATCACACTGCTTTCTGCCGCAGGAGTTGGCTTGATGAGCTCCCTCTGAATTGTCCCCAGGGACCAACAAAGCCTCTGCTGCTGGTGTCAAGAGGCGCTCCTCTGTCTGCCCTTCCTGCTCTGCTCAGGGGAAAGGCTCAGACTCACTGCTTCTTCTCTCTCCTCATGTCTTTGCTGTGAGTTATCTCTGGCTATCCTTCCTATCCTTCTCACCACTCAGTGTTTTCTTTAGCTAATAAATCTTCCTGGTATCTCTCAACATGAAGAAATGAAACAGAAAGAACAAATCAAAGGCCCTGTGTGTGCAGTGATTTGGACCAGCTGCCTTAGAAGTCAGGATACAAAGGGAGGACCCAAAGGATGGACCGTGTCCAGCAGTGGCCACATAAACCTCTACCTGGCCTGTACTCTTGCATTTCCACATCCACAGCATGTGCCTCATCTTGAGATAAAGTTCCTTCAGCTTTATTGTATTTGCCATGCCTGGAATCCTTGACCTTCAGCCTTCTGAACACATATGGCCATTCTCAGCACTGACTGCATTCCCCAACTGTCACTTCATCTTCCGCCTCCAGTTTTAGCCAACATAGGATGTAAGCAATGTCAAATGTCCTCCTTTGTTTGCAACTAAGCCTTGTACTTAATGGTGGATCCAGATATGTTGATGGAGGTGGACCTTGGAGTGTTGTAGCCAGCTTCCCTGTCATACTCAGCTCACTCTGTCTACTTCCTCCCTGCTGATGTGGAGATGTGACATTCAGCTGTCTGCTCCTGCCATGTGTTCCTCACCAGGATGAAACTTCCCCTTGAAACTGAAAACTGAAATAAACTCTTTCCTTCCATAAGCTACTTCTGGTCAGGCGTTCTCTCCCAATAATGTGACTGCTACAAAGACTCTGGAATTTGATCCTGGGTTTATTTATTTATTTGTTTTTCAGACATATTGATGTCATCGCTGAGATGGCTTTTGTTTTTATACAGTGTTGAATCTCCTGAGCGCTGGGGCATCCTAAAATTGACCCATTAGGATTTGCTGGGATGGATGTCAGCAGTGTGGAGAAACAGGACATGAAGTTCCTGCCTATAAGGAAAGCCAAGGTCAAGTTGGAAAACCGTGGCTGGTCAACTTGAGTATGAGATAAGGACCAGCCTCCAGTTGAGACCCTGAGTCTGAATCCCTGGGGTACTAATATGAAAATACACATGCCTGAGCACTACCTACAAATCAAGGAATCAGTAGCCACATGGTTAATCATGGATGTTTTAATAATATATAAATCGCAGGAAATTAAATTTTGAATACCTTTAATTACGAAAGTATCAACCAAATCCCAGTAGCATCATCACTGCAAATTTGAAACATTAATTCCTCACAATTAACAGCTACAAGGAGGAAGACCTTATTTGATTGTCGAGGAAGGAATGCTGAGACTTTGAAAAAAACAAAAAAACATCCTTTCCTTTCCTGACCCCAGCATTCTCACTTCTGTTAGAGAAGTGTTGGTCTAATAATGTGTCTCTCTGGTCCTTTCTGTCTGGCTTTCCTTTTAACCTAGGACTCTGTCAGAATGGAGTGGTCTCAAAATATGATCCTTCGATGGACACACTGCCAGAATGATGAAGGTGGGGCCATGATACAGTCAGCCAGGGAGCTGAGGGAGAGGTGTAGAAATAGTTAGAGAAGCCAGTTTTGCCATCTGGGTAGCTCCATATTATATTAATACTTCTTAGGGCACCCTTTCTGCAATTCTGCTTTCATTCTGAAAAAGGAAGCAAATGAAGGCTGTTGCATGACAGTGTTTCCAGAGCTCCCTAGGAAGTGTCTTGTCCAGCACTGTGGTGCTTTGATTCAGGTGTCCTCATAAATGTATGTGTTCTGAATACTTGATCATCAGCTGGTGGCAATTTGGGAATTGGAGCTTCCTGGAGGCAGTGTGTTGTTGGGGTGGCCTATTGGGGGTTATAGACAGCTTCCCCTTGCCAGGGTTTGGCACACTCTCCTGCTGCTGTTGTCCATCTGATGTTGGCCAGGAGGTGATGTCCACCCTCTGCTCATACCATTATTTTCCCTGTCACGATGGAGTGTCCCCTGGGGTCTGTAAACCAAAATAAATCCTTTCCTCCACAAGGTGCTTTTAGTCGGGCTATTTCTTCAGTGAAGTAGCTGACTGCAACAAGCATAGTGATGTCATCACCTTCACACAGAGAAGACAGGAGATTACTCAAATCATGTCTCTACATCACAGTTACAAAATAAAGCATAAAACAGATCCTCAATGTGATGGTTAAGTTTTGTTGTCAACTTGGATCTTTTTAATTATCTTGGGTGGGTCTCTCAAGATGTTTACAGGAAGGCAGCCTCTCAGTAGGGGGAAGGATGTAAAGAAGTTCAAAGAAGCTAAAAGTAAACATCCTTTCCTGTGTGGGTATTGCAAGAGGGAAAGTCCAGAGACTCAGGAAGCCATTAAGTCTGGGGAAGGGTTGTAAGACTCTACCCTAAGGCTATAAGGAGAAGAAATTCTCTCCTTGGCCCTCCTGCCTGTTTTGCTGTTCTGTGTGTGGTGTTGGTGATGGGTTTCTCTCTCTGCTAGGACCTGTGAAAGAGGGCCAGACTCTTTTGCTGTTACGGAACTTCCCCTCAATCTGTAGTTTCAATAAATACTTTCCTCCCCCAAACTGTGCCTGGTTTGAAGATTCATCCCAGCGGCTTGTGGCTGACTGCGACACTCGGAAAATGATTGTTCACTTTTCCTGTGTAATTGAAATACAGTATATCTAGTTTCATTCATTCATTCCTTCGTTTATTCAACAAACATTGAACTCCTAGCCTATGGAAAATACAGCATGTCCAAAGGCTATTGAAAGGTCCATAGTCTCAGCCAGCACATATTGTGGTCCTGAGAGGGATATGGACAAGTCAAGGCACAGTCAGTGGACTGTGGACTTTATGATGAGATGTTAGCACATGGTATAGTAGACAGAATGGGAAACCAGACTCACCCAAGCTTGGAAAGCACAGGTGCAATGATTCACAGAAAAGAGTGAGAACCACACAGCCAGGGGATGAGGAAGGGCCCATTCACAAAAGGCCATCGATGTCCTGATATCCTGCTGCTCACAGCTTCTCTCATCCTAAGATTATGGAGAAACTCGTGTTTCAGGAACCCATGCGGATGGTAAGAAACTTATTAGCAAACAATAGGGAGGAATGCCAGGCAGGAGGCGGACCCAGTAATCAGGGAAAGAGAGAATGGTGGCTGTGGACAGAAAAATAAACCAGAGAGATTCCAGGCCTTTTTACAAAGGAGAACCTATAGTAGTTCCATTTATAATAGTTTATAACAAGTCTATTTATTTCCATGATGGCCAATCAGAATAAAGCCTCATATTTTCTTCTCATAGCCTACTGGTTAAGGCTGATCTGTTGAAAAAAAAATACAGATCACTTATAGTGATCTTTTGACAAATCAATCATTACAGAGTTTTGTGGGTTTTTTTTTTGTAATAAGATCACAGGTTCCTAAATTTTAGTGGAATGACATTGAGTCATAATTTTTATTTTTGGCATGGATGTTCCATGAATTCCAGATGGAAGTTGAACTTCTCAGAACAAACTCA
The DNA here is from genome assembly GCA_004024765.1 of Zapus hudsonius. Lineage (NCBI taxonomy): Eukaryota > Metazoa > Chordata > Mammalia > Rodentia > Dipodidae > Zapus > Zapus hudsonius. Next base: position 22,693 of record PVHP010002674.1, read on the forward strand.
TTTACCTCTCCAAGTGCAATAATGAGCTTTAACCACTTGATGGCCACATTTCAAAGTCCTTATTCTTGTTTTCCCAAGTCCAGCAGTCTTCTTATCCATTCAGATCAATTAGATTTATTCTATTATCATTATTACTATTATTATTATCTTTCTTTTCCTTTTTCTTTATTAAGTAGGAACTTTGCATGAACAAGTCATGTGTTGGTACCACCATTTCCCTCCTCCCTATCCCCATTCTATTGAGGACCCTCAGTGGGATTGTTGGTGTGCACTATAGGGTTGAGGGATATGAGTTCTGCCACAGACAATTCCTCTTGGTATCCCCCCCACTATGGCTTTCATAATCCTTTGGCCCCCTCTTCCACAAAATTCCCTAAGCCAAGGTGGGTGAGTTGAAGTCTACTGTAGTGTTGAGCTCTTAGCAGTTTCTGGAATTCTGGTTTGGAATGACTTGAGTATCTTCAGTGTCTGTTCCATCATCCTGGTGAAGGATATCAGGCTCGCTGTGGGAGCGGCACTCTTGCTCATCTCTCCACTTCCTCTGTGGTCTCACCTGGGCCCTAGCTGATGTGTTATGCGTGGTTCATCTCCTGCCAGGGAGTCAGCTATCATTTCTGGCCTTGTTGGTAGAATTAGGTTGTCCTTGGTTCTCGCTACCTTTTGAAAAATAAGAACAGATTCTCCAGTGGAGAGTGCGATCAGCATAGGTGAAGATGGGATATGCATTGTTCGTTTGGCAAGATTATAATGGGTGGAGCCTCTCTTTAGGCCCATGGTTAGTGGAAGCTTCCTCTTGGAGTCCAGATTCTTAGTTACCATAGGAGTTTGGCTTGGATCCCAGTTCTGGCTATGGGTTCCTTGCTACTGAGCAGATCTCTTAGCTAATCAGAGTTTAATCAATAGGATGCTCATTCTTTCTTTGGTATGAGATGTATCTTTCATTGAAGAGTATTTAATACACAAACAACCAAGTTAATGGACATCAGTGAATATATAACTTCCATATTCATATTATTTGTTCTTTCATTTGGTTTCATGCACTTAAAATTCAGAGAGCCACTGTTTTAACCATCCAAAGAAGTGTTCTAGCCCAGTGTGGTGGCACACACCTTTAATCCCAGCACTTGGGAGGCAGGGCTAGGAGGAGCCCTGTGAGTTTGAAGCCAGCCTGGGAATACAAGAGTGAATATCAGGTCAGCCTTGACTAGAGTGAGATCCTACCTCAAAAGAAAATAGTGTTCTAACAATGAAATGTTGAGATATGGAACAGTCTTGACTAGCAATGTTCTGTCATTTTACAGATGATCATATTTATAATCGAAAGTCCCTTCCATAGAAACTTGGAGAAAAGGAAAGTTACATTTAATTATTATTGGAATAAGAGGTATTCTCAATAATGGGACATTGGGTAATTCCTGTCTCACCAATAAAGCCATCTTTAAAGTAGAAATGGAAATGGGTTTGGAGCCAAATAACTTTAAATATGTAAGTCTCAATGACAGTCCCGGCAGATTCTGAGTTCGATCTTATTAAATATGCAATTCATGTAGCTCTCTGTTGGGGCTGCCTGAAAAATCAAGTGAATTTCTGATCAGAATTTAGGTCTCGAGGCGAGTCTGCCTTCTGGGAGAAAACATGTCCCTCCTACACTTGCAACTGCTTTCATTTCTCCTACCAGCAATCTCTCATTGCAAGTAAACTGGCTTCCCATTCAATTTTCTGCCAAAAGAAAACACATTAATGTACTTCAAGTATTTCTGATCCTTCTGATGGTAAATTCAACCTACAAACAAATTAATTGCCATCCTAATTTTATACATGAGTCTGATGAATTTAGCTAATGTGAGTCTCTGAGTGATGGATTTGTTTCATGATGTCTTAATCAGGCTTGAGAGTTGGATGCCAACATGTGATCTAGTCACCAAGGTCTTTACACCATCTGGTTTCTTGAGAATGTGGCTTATCTGTCTTACCTGCTGGTAGCCAAGCCTTAATTCCATCACTAGCATCAGAAATAAGCATGTATTCATTCTACAGAGGAACTACTGTGTAGTCAGGGCTGAGTTCAAGCACTAAAGATCCTGACGTTTATACCAATTGGAAGAGCAGGATAAGATCTTTCAAAGATAACTAATGTGGGGCTGGGGAGATGGCTCAGCAGTTAAGGCAGTTGCCTGTAAAGGCTAAAGACCTGGGTTCAATTCCCCAGTACCCACATAAAGCCAGATGAACAAAGTGGCACATACATCTGGGGTTTGTTTGCAGCAGTTAGAGACTCTGGCAACCCCAAATCTCTCTCTCTCTCTCTCTCTCTCTCTCTCTCTCTCTCTCTCTCTCTCTCTCTCTTGCAAATAAGTAATAAAAATATTTTTAAAAAGCTATTTTAAAAAGATAAATAATGTGAACTATAAATTCAAAAGCAAGTGGTCAATTCAATATTTATGCAGAAACCACAGCAGATTATAAACCTTAATAAGCTGGCAAATCCTATATATGTCATAAATTACTATCTATACTAACTACCTTGTATGTCTCTATAGTGGTTTGCATGCATTGCATTGCTATCTGTATGAACTAACTATCCTCTATGGCTCTGTAACAATCTTTCCTGCATTTTTGTCAGCATACGTTTTGATCATGTGTTCACAGTACCATGAGTTTGCAATATTACTTTGCAGAGAGAAAATTGCAAATAGAATTTAGTCATTATCCTAGAATGGCTGCATCACTGATATTATAGAAAAATCTCTTTCACCTTACAGCTTATTATTGGAAATGTCTTCTTTGATAATGTTTGCCTTCAGTGCTACAAATTTTTCCTCTAGCACCATTTTTCTACCTCCTACAAGTTGTGATAAGTTGTATTTTCACTATCATCTTATGGGGGGTTACAAACATTTTTTTATCTGCCATTCCATTCCATTTTGTTAAAGTTATCTTTTTTTTTTGTGATAGGCTCTAATTCCTGGATCTAAATCCTGATTTTCTCAACATTTCTGGAAAATTCTCACTTGTATTCCCTTGAAATGTTGCCTGTATCCCATTCTGTCTGACCTTTATGTAATTCAAATTTAGCAATTTGGTAAACTTCTTGCTCTGTCTGCCATGTTTATTGATATTAGATTCACATCCTCTAAGCCTTGGTTCCTTAGCATTACATGATGAATAATTTATATGTATCTATCTACCTGTTAACTAATTTTCCACTTGAACCACATCTAATTTTCTGTTTAAGTTTTAATTTCCATTGTCATGATTTTTATATCTTAAAGTTCTACATGGCCTTTAAAAAAATTTCACTTGCAATTTAGTAAGCTTTTTATTTCTTGTCTACATTCCAAATTCCCCTTTATTTCTTTATGTGTAATGCTGTATTTTGTGACTATCATTTTAATGTATAAAACATTATAAGTCTGATTTGCCTATGATTGTGTCATCTGGCATATACACGATGCTGTTTCTTTTGAGATATCTAGCTGTAAGTTGCCCAGAGAATAGACATGCAAACATTATCAACCTGTGCCAACTCTAACTACAATTATATATTTGAGATTTTTTTCTATCAATAATATAGATTTAGGAGCCAGGCAAATGGCTCAGTGGTCAAAGGCACTTGCTTGCAAGACTGTTATCCCAAGTTCAATTCCCAAGCACCTATGTCAAGCCCGTCTTCAAGGTCAAGGACTATATATAAAAATAAGATAGGTTGAAAAGCCAATTGCCAAACAAGCAGAAAAATGATGAGCAGTAGAGGTAAAAATTAAATGATAACACCCAAAGCATTGAGACACTTCATTTGTCCTAAATATTGAAGTGTTCCTTTGATCTCAACAACCCCAGTGACCTAGTAGATGGAGCATTCAGACACCAGAGCCAGGATCCAATGGTTGGCATGTGTTTATGTGCCTATATCAGTTACCCTCTCCTTGATGAGACAAAATACCTGACAAAATCAGCTTACAGCTCCAAGTTATAGCCCAGCATGGTGGAGAAGGGAGCTTGAGGAAGCTGTTCACATTCAGTCCCCAGTGAAGATGCAGAGTGATGAATTCATGGTACTGCTTAGCTAGCTCTGTCCTTTTTATATAATCCAGGAGCCTAGTCAATGGAGTAGTACTACCCACAGTTAAGATGGGCAGTGAACCTACTCAAGGTCATACTCAATAAACCCATTAAAGGTCATCCCTCACAGACATGCGGAGGCTGACTTACTTGGTCTACATAATCCTTCACAGGTGATTCTAGACTCTGCCAAATTGACAATCTATATCAACCATCACAGGGTCCTTACCTCTCAGATAGCAATGTAGGAGTTCCTTAAAGCACAGATGCTATCTGTAAATGCTAAGCATCCCTCTGATTCAGCATCTTATGAGAACAGTGATACACAGTGTTAAATGCAGAGCCTTGGTGAAGGGGGACTGTGTCATTCCCCCCCACACACACATACCTGACAACATTAAACAGGAGCTGGTTTCTATGCCTCAAACCAGAACACTATTATTAACTTGTTCTCTCATTTGAAAAGCGGAAATCACGGGAGATGGAGGTGACTCAGGAGGACCTGAATGTGAGCCGGTGGGAGGTCACACCAGAGGAGCTCATGTGGGCTTCAGTTGAAAAGCGGCAAGTGCTGTGATTTTTTTTTATATTATTCCAGTATTTATTTGAGCCAAAGGATTAGGCTGGCACACAGTGTAAAAATGTTCATCCCTGGCTTCTCCCACCTTGCATTTGTTTAGAGGTTAATGAGCAGTCTCACCTGGACCATTGTATCTGAGTTCACATGGTCGCCCTGAGAAATGGATGGGATTAGCAACTACATCGAGTGCCAATCTCGGCAGGAGTGGGTTGCTGCTGAATTCCTTGGCCCATACAAAAATCATGAACCCCCATTTCTCACTTACTTGTGTCCAGGGGCTGAGGGGAGATGCTGATGTCATGTTCTAGGCCCTACTGGGCCCCGTTGCAGCTTTTTCTGGAGATGACAGAAATGGGTTGATGGTGTCTGGGTCAATGCCTGGCTCTACCAGAGGTGCAAGCTCATTTGAATAATGACTCTATAAAACAGTATAAAAAGAAGTGGTGCAAGCCCCTTCCTCTCTTGGGCTCTGGTCCTTCTCAAAGGAGCTCCTGATATCCTCAACAGCCGATGGGGTTCAGCTTTATACCTGGCTGGTGGCTATCCACAGTCGGCTAGTGTGAGATTTTGTCCCTTTTCTGGACTCCTAACCACCACAGAAATATAATGCCATCCAAATCAGTGCTCAGCATTGGTCCTAATCCTGCCAAGACAGGATCCATACAGGATAGAAGGACTCATTGGTCCAGAGCAGAATCTCCTCTCCTACCATTAGGTTTGCTCTTTTGAGAGCTAGGGAGATAGCTCAGTGGAAAAGAGCACTTGCCACATAAACATGAGAGCCTGAGTTCAATTTCTCAGCACTCACATAAATAGCTGGGTGTGGCAATGCACAGCTGTCACCCCAATTCTGTGGAAAATTTCCAGGGCTCACTGGCCAGCCAGTCTGATCTGAAAAAACAAAACCCAACAGCTCCCCATTCAGTGAGAGTCCTTCTCAGACAAGCAGATGAGCCCTGGTACTCACATGCATGAGGAGGGCACATCTGTACACACCCATGAAAGTGCCAAGCACACCCAATACCACACTTAATAAAGCATACCCACACAAAAGAAGGATAGAAAGACTTGGTCTTGAACTATCTGCACCAGATTAAAGGGAACTGGTGGGGTTAGAATTTGTTCCTGTTCTCATTCCTCTCAGCTCTTGCTTGATTCTAAGCTTCATTTTATTCTGTCATATTTTTAATAGTTTTAATTTATTTATTTATCTGCAAGGAGAGAGAGAGAGAGAGAGAGAGAGAGAGAGAGAGAGAGAGGAAAGAATGGGCCTCTTGCCACTGCAAAATAACTCCAGATGCATGTGCCCCTACACATCTGGCTTTATGTGGGTCCTGGGGAATCAAACCTGGGTCATTAGACTTTATAGGCAAGCGCCTTAACCACTAAGCCATCACTTCAGCCTCTGTCATTTTTTAACTTGTGCATTGTTTAACTCATTTAACAATAAAAGATCTTCACAGATCTCCACTATTGCCTTACTTGATTTTTATTATTAAAATGAGTAAAAGGTTTGAAATAGCAATTTGCATTCCTTGTCAGTAAACAAATTTTTCTTCCTTGAATGCCCTCTTAAGGTTAGAGTGTGTGGGGGGGGAAATGGTAAGATGTAGGAAGAAAATAAGTCCCAAAGCCATCTTTTCTAACTATAGGAGTGCTTACAGAAACCCTACATAGATAAGGAAAGAAAAGTTTTAAGGGTGGAGGACATACCTCAGTGGAAGAGCACTTGCCTAGAACGCACAAAGCTTTTGATTCAATTCCCACCCAGCTCTAAGGAAAGAAAGGGGGAAATAATGCGAATGAAACTATGAACCCTAACAAAAAAAACCAGATCATCCAGCCAGAGAGACTGTGGGAAGAAGGAAAACAGAAAAACAGGGAGGAGTTGGAGATGGAGGGGACATGGGCCCACTTAGCATTTGGGCAAATTGGAAGGAAATCACCTAGCATGCGGCCCCATTCTAGTCTAGGAGTGAGTGAGTACATCAAAGGCAGTTGGGTGGTTTAATGTGAGAAGGTTTCTCCAAGGGGAGTTGCCAGGCCAGCAACACCATTCAGGAACTTGGTAGAAATGTACATTCTTAATTCTCCACCATAGACCTACTGAATCAGACTTCGAAGTCTAGATGAGCCCTTTGTTTTGACAAGCATTCCACCAATAATGCTTCGCACTTAAGTGTGAGAACCACAGCTGAAGAGGAACCACAGGGCAGGGATGTCCATTTCCTGTGCCTGTGAAGGGGAGGGTGCACAAGACGGCTGAGTGGAGAGTTGAGTCTACCATGAGGTCTCTGTGCCAAGATGTGAGACTGAAAACCCAAGCTAGGGGTGTAGGGAGAGAGGGAGGATTTCAGAACGGTAGCAGAGATGCCAAAGATGAAGTTGAATACTGTTATGTAAAGATGCTTGCAGGCCATGGCAAGACAGACAGACAGATTGACTTGACTGACTGACAGACAGGAGTGGGGGTGGAGGCGGGGGAGCATGGCTGAAGTGATTCATAAGTGAAAGCAGGAGGCTTAGGAAGGCCATGGCACATTCAACCCAGGCGCTGTCAAGGACTATCTAGGAACTCAGGAGATGGTTCAGTGGGTAAAATACTTGCCACACAAGCACGAGAGCAAGAGTTTGGATCCCCAATCTCCCCATACAATGCTGGGGGGGGGCATAATCCAGCAGCTTCCTAGACTGTCTTCTGGCTAATCTAGCAAAGGGGCAAATCCCAGGCTCATGAGAGACCCTGTCTTCAAAAACAACACGGAAAGCAATCGCAGAAGAAATCCATTGTCTACCTCTGGCCTCTCCATGCACTCACACATGAACACACATGCGCACCCACACACATATGAACACACATGCATGCATGCACACCATCCACACACACTATCTAAAGAGACTTGTTTTGGTGTTTGGGTTTTAGTTGAAGGAGGTGGACTACCATCATGGTTTGGTTTTTTCTTCCATAGTTCAATGAGTGAAAGCTCTGAGGAAGACCATAGCAGTTCTAGAGCAATGAAATATGTCTTTATTTGCATATCTGGGGAATATACAGATAAATCTGCAACCTTGCCTTTCCATTAACATTGTTGAATCCTGCAAGGCCACTCACCAACTCATAGCATTGTGTTTCTTGCTCCTATGCGACCATAAAGGCAAGGTAAATTTTATTAAAAATTCAAATGAAAACATTCATAGAATGTCATAGATTCTTTTATATGATGCTCGTGCAATTTTTCTCTGTTATCACAGCTGTGAAATCTGCAGTAACAAACTAAAACTCAGGTGGGTGGAAATACTATAAATCTGGGTGATAAGCTTGGAAAACATTTTCAGGTGTAATGTACACACAGAAAAGTGCACAAAACACAGTTATTCATCTCAATTGGGTTTTTTCCCCCCTCGAACAAAATGAACATATATAACAACCAACCTTGTCAAAAATAGGACTTCGTGAGAATTCAAGTCATTCTTCCCATTCACTTTTCAGTCACGATACTCTTTCTTAAAAAGTATTCTTTATTTATTTGCAAGCAGAGAGAGGGACAGAGATAGACAACGGGCACACCAGGGCCTCCAGCCCCTGAAGACTCCAGACACATATGTCACATTGTATAAAATCTGGCTTTACATGGGTACTGGGGAATTGAACCCAGGCTGTCAGGCTTTGCAAATCAGTGCATTCAACCCCTGTGCCATCTTGTCAGCCAATTATATTTCTTTTTAAGACTAATTTTCTTTATAAAAGATATTTTATTTACTTATTTATTTGTGCATGCGTGTGTGTGTGTGTGTGTGTGTGTGTGTGTGTGTGTGTGTGTAGCTGAGAACGTGGCAGACGCAAGATCACAGAACTCAAATCCAGAAGCTTGTGTTGGTAGTCTGAAGGAAACAGATACTTTTCTATCTCCCTCTGCAGTGGTGCAGGGCAAGTCCTATTGGCAAGCACCATCCCTGTCTGTTAGCAGGACACTACATGATCCCTGTCCACTGCCTGACTTGAGAGAGTCGGCTCGTGACTGACAAAGACACAAAGGTGAGGGGATGTGTGATGACAGGCCTTGGGCGAAGCTGTCAGCAGTCCTGCCCTGGTTCAGACCTTGCTCGGTGCTGATGCGTGCGCTCCTCTGGTTGTCATAGAAACCAGATCCATCCTCGTGACTTCCAGCGCCTTTCTATGTGTTTAGTTTTTCACTTTTAATGAAACCAGGTATGCGGTAGAGTGCTGACACTCCCTCCCACGTAGCTCTCTGCCCCTCCCAAATGAGAGAAGATCCCTTACAGTCATGTGCATCCTTGCAAGCAGGTGCTGTGGGAGCCCTGGTCTCCCCTCCAGCACCAGTGTGATCCCAGCTATCCACTAGATCAAATGGGTGAGCTATTTTTGGCTTCTCTGATCAGGCCCAGAAGAAAGGAGATAAATAAAACATAAAGCAAGGAGAACGTTCTCTCAAAGCAGAGCGTGTATTTGAGATGTGCTTTAATAATTTGGAAGATGACCCTAATTGGAGAAAAGCAAAACAGCCCTCTGCTGATATCAGAGTGAGTTTAATTGAGTGTTAATGGGCCACCATATTGATAAGATATCTCCATTGTCCTCCTGACAGAAATTTGCCTCTCCAGCTGCGTGCAGTCTAGTGTGATGAATCCTATCCCTTCAGGGTTTGGGAAATGTTTATTAATGATTTTTTTTCACAAAGAAAGAAATTTTAGGACACAATCTGGTTTCTTAATATTCTGCTGTTTTCAGTTGTTAACAAGAAAATAGTATGCCCTGACAAAGAAAGTCCTGCTGATAAACGCTTATGTAATGGACTCTCCCCGTTTCTATTAGAGTGGTAATGAGGTAACTCTGGAGTTCTGAAACCACCTTCTCCAAGACCCTTGTGTCCCACCTCTTCACAGGTCACAGCAGGGTGCACCTGACCCTTGTTTCTCTTCCTGCTCTCCATAACCTTTCTAAGCCTTAGCTAATGAACACACTCACCCTCTCTCTCCTCTTAACTCTTCCAGGCCCGTCTAGAGTAGATGTCAAGAGAGCATTCTCTGAGATCTGAACATGGCTGAACATGTGACTATCATGTATGGATGCCCTAGGAAGAACTTTATGATTTATTATGCACATGTGTTTGCATCACCCACCAAGTGACCCAGGCCTCTAGGATCCATAGTACTTAATACTTTTTAAGTGTGTGTGTGTGTGTGTGTGTGTGTGTGTGTGTGTGTGTGTGTGCAGGTACATGTATGTATGTGAGCACATATGTTTGCATATATAGAGGAACAAAGATAACTTCAGGTACCATTCACTTACTTCGAGACAGTTTCTGTCACTGATTTGCAATGCACCAATTAGGCTAGACTGACAGGCCATCGAGCTCCAGGGATCCTCCTCTGTCTACCTCCCCAGTGCTGAGGTGACAGATGCACAGAACCACATCTGGCTTTTACACATGAGCACTGGGGATCAAACTCAGGTCCGAGCCTCCTGAGCAGGGCCTGTTGTGACCAGCCTCAGCAGAACCTATTCTTGACTGTTACTACCTATTATTCATTCATTGGCTTGTCCTCATTGAAGGTCTCAAATCTAAGTCACTTTGTCCTTGGCCTTTTGGTTTACGCCTATGACATGCAGCAGAACAGACTACATTATTACCAAAATTAGTCTCCTATCCAGGTGAAATTGCTGAACTTGCCCTAAACTGTTTTCTATTTCTATTATCCTGATCTCCTCAGAAAATCCTTTAAGATGGGGATTTCCTCCCCTTAAAAGCTAAGGAGGTGGAGGTGCTTATTTCTTTGTTCAGTGAGCTCTTTATTCACTCGCAAATATTCTAAAACCACTGAAGTTACACTAATTTATTTTGCTGCACTGGGACCAAGAATCACACGGCAGCATCCAGGAAGCCTGGTACAGAGGGTCAGTCTATCAGCAAGCATCCCTCACCTGGACAAAAGAGGAAGTCTGCTGCTCAGGGTCGAGCTGCAGTCTTTAGATATGTCTTCATGGTGGAGCCCAAGAAGAGAAACCTTCCTTCAGGGTGTTAGCTCAGCTCAGAACTGGGATCCCATCTGTCTCAAACACATCAGCACTTGGTCTTTATGCAGAAACCTGGCTTTTTCAAAAATCATAACTGTTTTTAGCCTGTGAGTTACCTGGAAATTTTTTGACCTTAAGTCTGGTGAACAGAGCTCTGAACAATGAGAATTTATCCACAATCTCTGGGCCCAGAATTTTCTATTTTAAAATCACATGGTATGCCAGTTCCCAAACCAGCTTCTACCCCTGCGTGTCCATTTCCATCAACCAGATTTTAACCTTTTTTTTAAACTTTAATGCACCTTGACCCCCAACAAACTAACTAGGGCATTGTTCCTTTGGCTTTATAAGTCAAGAAAGACTGTTATTTCACGTTAACAAATGCCCACATGTTGGTCATTCTACACAACAAAGACTTATTTTTACAGACCCACAGTGTCACTGGACAGCTTGGTACGGTAATTGTTTTCCAGGCACGTCTAAACAAGCAAAGTTATGTTTTTATCCCATGAACACTCAATCTCTTCCTTTGATTGGGCAGACAACTTTCTAAAACAGAGCTTGATAAATCTTATCTTATGCATCTTAATTTGCAGGCCATAAGATCTTTGGATTCAGCCACTCAAATTTACCAATGCAACATGAAAAAATATATAAACAGTGTGCATATATACACATATATGTACATATAAACATATATATACACATTGTGTATATATATGCATATATATAAATATATATAACTGCACATCAATACAATTTAATTTATAAAGACATGGAGGGCTGGAGGACTGGATTTGTCTAGCAGGTCGTAGTTTTGCCAACAAGTCACTTCTGGTTTAGAATCTCTCATTGATAGTTAAATGCTTGTGCCTGGATATGGCCCATATCACTTTGCTTATACTTTATTTGCTGAAGCAAAGCACTTGACCATGCCTTCAGGAGCCAGGAAAGTATGATTTCTTGATGTTTTAGGAGAAGGAATGGGAAAGCTTTCATAAATGGTCATGACATCTGCACATTTCCATGTTATTTTCTCAAGCTGGTCATAAATAGGAATGCCAAGAGTAGGAATTAGTGATTGCCCTGCTAGAGTCTTTATGTCTGTGTCTTTCTACCACCACACCATAGCTCTCCTCCTCGCCAGGTGATGGTGTATAACAGACCATGAATATCTGTAAGACAAAGATAGTCATTCAATCACAGAGGCAGAGCCCCACTGAATGGGATTACTGACCTTCTAAAATCAACCCAAGGGAGTGCCTATGCCCTTTCTACTGTGTGAGGACATAGTGAGAAGCATCAAGGACCCCTGGAACTATGAGATGTACATTATTTTGATAAGCTACTTGGTTTGTGGAATTTTGTTATAGCATGCTGTGATGGTTAATTTAATGTGTCATTTTGACCGAGGTTAAGGAGTACCCAGATAGCTGATGAAATATAATTTCTCAGTGTTTCTGTGAGACTGTTTTCATGACAGATTAACGTTTAAATCAGTAGAGTGAGTAAAGATCTGTCCTCAGCTGGAAGGGCAGGCTCATGCAATCCCTTTAGGGCTTGGATAGAACAAAACAACAAAAGACCAGTGAATACTGGTCTCTCTGTGAAAGCTAGAACAAGGAGTTTCTGCCTGCCAATCAAAGCTCCAGGTTCTTCAGGCCTTTGGTCTTGGTCTAGGAGTTAGCACCATTTCCTCTCACCCCTCCCAATCCTTTGTGGATCCTTAGCTTGCAGAGTACAGGCTATGGGTCTCCATAATCAGGTGTGGCTATTTCTTGGAAGAATCTAGACTAATGATAGAAGATAAAAAGATGCATCTTGGGTTTTGAACCTTAAATCCTAAGTCACTTAAGGGTTCTCTACATCCAAGAGCAATCCCCTTACCTGTCCATTTCAGAATGTTGACTGGCTCCATTATATGAAACTTACGTAAGCTTATGAATATAATGCCTTTGTCTTGTCTGGATGAACTCCTTCCCTTCCTACAGCTCTTAAACATTTTTTTTTCTGAGTTATCTGCAATGTTTTCTAAGCCCTGAAGGGGATGATGTATATGTTCAGTACTTGACCAGTTTTGAGTCTCTCATTAACTTCCCCAACTGCCAAAAAAGAAATAAAAAAGCTTTTGTGCCTGGGTCTAAAATCAGAACTAATCTGTGGGTATAATGATAAATATTTAGGAGGCAATTTGACATTGTATCTGTTTGGCAATACAAGAGCATGTTCATCTCCATGGCTTTTCACCTGGTTTTCAGTAACAGGCATTCATTCCCTCCTATGTAGAAGGTCTCAAATCCAATAATAAAGCAGTTAGTTACTTCCCAGCAGTCATGCCACTATTGTACCAGAGAGCAGGTCTCCAAAGTAGGCTGTAAAGTTCTTTGTTATAAGCTAAAGAATGGTATCATTGAGTCATATGGTTGTATTATTCTGAGCTTTTTGAGGAACATTCACACTGATTCCCATAGTGGCTGTTGTACCCATTTACACTTCCACCAGCAGTAAATATGGGTTCCTGTTTCCCGACATCCTCACCAGCATGTGGTCATTTCTTTACCTGATGATTGTCATTCAGACTAGGTGACATGTAATCTTGAGGTAGTTTTAATTTGCATTTCCTTGCACCTTCTAAAATATTTATTAACCATTTGTATTTTTTTTGAGAATTTTTCTGCCCATAACCCATTTTTTAAATTGGGTTGTCAGGGTTTGGTTTTTTTTTTTTTTTTTTTTTTTGAATTTTAGTTTTTTGAGTTCTTTGTATATTCAGTATTCTTTGATATTAATCCTCAATCAGATGTATAGCTGGCAAAGATTTTCTCTCATTCTGCAGGCTGCCTCTTGACTTGACTGACAGTTTCCTTTGCCAGACAATAGTATTTTAGTTTTATAAAGTCCCATTCCTTGATTGTTTCCCTTATTTCCTGGGCAACCAGGGTTCCACATGTGAGCCTTTGTTCTTTGAGACAAAATTGCTTTTGTGAGTTGTGATTTTTTTTCTTTCTTCCCTTTCCCTCTTGGTATCCAGAAAAGTCTTATTATCTCTGAAACATTGCTCTGAAACCGCTCTAGGCCTTGGGAATTTGTTTGTCTGACATGGAATGCCTAAGTCCTCTCTTTCCAGGCCTCAGGATGGCAGAGAAGGCCTGAACATAGAGGGAGAAGGGTTGTGAAGAGGAAAAAAGAGAGAAGAATGAAGGATAGCTTCCCAGCACTTGAAGGAAGCAGACCAATGTTCAAAGAGCATATTCTCTGGGACAAGATATGTACCCATTCTCCAGTTTTATCCCCCTCCCTGCCAGCAACACTGCATAGGAGGATTTAGCCTTCAGAGAAGGGTATTAATTTCCAGCAGAGAAATTGGAACTCAAGGAGTTTAGGTGACACAGTCAAAATAAAAAGAGCCAGAAAGCTCCAGAGCCAGGATTGAAGGAACCAGATCTGCTTTCTAAATTCAGAGTTTTTCCCTGCTACCAAATGGAAGGATCCTCTACAAGTCAACTTGTTCAGGTGAAGGTCTTTAGCCCTTCTTCCTTTCAGGACAGCTTACTTACTGAGTCCTATGCTCTACTAATAGACAATATTCAAGATAATCCTGTACTGGAAGAGCTTCTTATTCCTCCCACCCCTCCCATTTATGGAGACCACTTTTATGCCTGCTCCTTTCTCCCACCCTCCCTGCAGATATAGGATTAAGTTTGTGAACCTAAAGGTTATGTTCTGTCAATAAAGCACCAAAATCCAGTGAACACTTATGGAAAGTAACATCAGTAAAGAGATCATTAAACTTGAGATCTGATGATAATATAATTAGTATCTGCCAGCTACTATTACAAATATTAACCAGTGGAATCTTCACAACAACCCGAGGAGGTGAGTGCTATGAATATCCCTTGACAGGCAAGGCATGCCCAAAATTGGACAGCTAGTCAATGGGAGAACTGGGATTTATACCTAGGAAAGTATTCCAAAGTCACATTCTTCATTATCAGGGAGCCTTTTCAAAACCTCAGTGCCAGGCCCTCCCCTTACATAGTCTGATATATTTGGCCCATGATAGGGACAGAGTCTTGGTATTTTTTATTCCTTCTCTGACAGTCCTGAGGCTTCATGCATGCTAAGCAAGTGCTGTGCTACTGAACCAAGCATATTTTTTAAGTACTACGTTTCATGAATCCAAAGCATAGCCCAAGTTGAAATGCCATGTGTGTGACTCAGTTATCCTACCTCCCATGTCTCAGCTAAATAGTAGAGAGGTGGAGTTTTGAGCTGTGAGAATCATTTTTGAGATGCCACCATCCATGAAGGGCCCTGTGAGTGGACAGTATCAAAGGATAATAGGCATAAAGTGATGCTTGGGGTCATATTGCCCAAGAAATAATTTTCTTTTAATCTCCAATACGATCCCACTGCTTGAGTGCCCCATGACTCTCAAATTCTATGTGTAGGTGATTCTAGTAAGTGCCAATGAGGTGGTGGACTGTTATTAGTCTCTTGCTGCTGAATAGATTCTTCTGCATTAAACGTTTAAATCAGTAAACTGTAAAGGAAACTCAGGTAAGTCATGTGTTGACTTCCTTCTGGTGCACTGCTCTGTAACCTTGGTAAACATAATTTTAGAGGTTGCTTCTGAGGGCTAAATAAATAAACCACTGAGCATAGAGATGCTTGGAGTGTAATAAATACTCAGTACATATAATGCATGCACATGATGAAATTCAGCTCATTCCCCTTATGTGAGAAGATTTTAATGCTAGTTTATGGAAATGTAATAAAAGCAACATAAACGATAATTACAGCTGACCATTATGATGTAGCTTCCCAATTGTGTGCTGGCAGTTCTCCATCCAGTGAATAATAATTATTCATCTCTAGGTTTACGACACCAAAGGGCAAGGGAACAAAAGTGAGAATGTCTTATAAGGCAGTGCTAATTTTCCCTATGATAAATGTAGCTTTTAGTGTAGTTCTATCATTATTACATTAAAGTAAACCAATTCATAAAGAAACTCACATATGTGTAGTTAAACTTGCCAGTTGACTGGAATCCATGTACAGTCTCACACTAACACACACACACACTCCTAAGAAGGAGATAACTCTAGGAAGAAAGGTATTTGCAGATAAGGGTAATAAAGCTGAGAGATAAATCACTTCACACTTGAAGCCGAATAGAAATGCTGGGGCAAAAGGAGAAAAAGGAACTTAGCAGATTCCCACTCAGCCAACATAGGGGACCGAGATAGGAGGTCCATTCTTATCTTAGTTTTGCCACAGAATCCATAGTATTGTATTCAGTGTTTCCCTAACACTTGTGGACTCTACAAGGCATGTGCTGGGTTTTCCTTCAACTGGGTGTTGAGGCAGGAAAGACCCCTGTTCAGAGACTTCCACATTAGGAAAATGTCAGGTTTATGAAATGCTCCTTGCCCCATTGCTGATGGGGGTTCGAGATTGTAACAACCTAGGTGCTTATGTGAAGGAACAGCAACCCAGTAGAGTGGAAGGCATCCATCCCAACACTGTTTAGAAGGAAGAAATAGCAGAGGGAGCTGTTACAGCAACATAGGAGAAAGAATATAAAACAACAAAATGGGGCCATTAGCACAGTGTCACTTAAGTAAGTATAAAACATGCTTATAGCAATAAAAAATGAAACATTTTATAAGGATGAATAAAATTCTAGGGTTTGTATGCATTGTATTGGAGAGTGCTTAGGAGTAGGATAGATGGATGGATGGACAGACAATTTTTTAAAACTCACAAGTTTCTATTACTGTTATTATAGAAAATCTTATAACCACATATTCCAAATGCATATCTATAAAAAGTGTTTCTACAAATGTCTCCTTACTGGAATCAACAGTAAAGTAAGTGGCTTTTCAACTGTAGGTATTGGACAGCAGACGATTTTACTTCATTAACTTTTTTGAACATTTCGATCTAGCAACGTTGGAAACAGGCTATGAGTTTAAAAATCTTCTTCTAAATGTACTTTTTAAATGGGTTTACACTAAAATCAATCAGTGTTTAACTGATTTAAGAGGAGGTTTTTATTTCACAAAACCTGCCACCTCAAATTCACAAAAACAAAACCCTGCACTGACATGAAAAGTTGATCTGCCTACCGTTGCAAGAATTAGCAGGAAAGAGGGTGCTGGGAGAGGGGAGAAGAAACTGCCTTGGTCCCTTCAAGTGTGTCCAGCTTGACGTGATCTCTCCCAGCACTCAGCCCAGGCTTCCAGTTTGCATCTTTGGGAGTTTTGAAATAGACAAGCTGTTTAATCTTCTAAGTCTGTGTATCAGCAAAAGTAGGACTTGGACTCCCCACTGTGAATCCATGGAGGGCTTCTCAAAGGATCATGCAGATATGCATGGTTTTGGTCCAGGGGCACCTCCTAGGTCTCTGTGGCAGTGAGCAAGCTGCAGACATCATTAGTGATGTCATCTACAATGTCGTCAATCCTCCCTCCAACATCATCAACAACCATGATGGGGCTTTAGGACTCAGCATGGAGATCTGCAGACTGGGGTGGAGGGCTGTAATGGTCTTCCTGGCTATGGGCAAGAAATGCTGCCCGTTCATCAAGTCTAACTCAGCATGTTGTGCTTCTGCATGAATCTGCCGTTCTCGGGTGCAAATGCCTTGCCAAAGACTGTGCCCTCTTGGCTGAGGTTGTAGATTTGGCCATGATGATTATATTCGTGCATCCAGGGTTTCTTCTTGAATGTCTTGTAATAGGAAAGGAGATCCTCTTAAATTATCAATGCAAATATTGAAGAAGCATTGAAGTTTCTTCTGGTGTGAATCAGTGACAGGATTAGACCAGTATTGTGTACATCATGGAAGAGCAGCATCTCCTTGGTTGTCTTATTTTGGTTTGTAACTCCAGTGGCACCAATAAAACATCAAAACCTTCTTGGTTTTCCAATTTTCAAAGCAAGAAAGTCGGCGCTGAAGAGAGCTCCACGTTATTGTTGCTGCTTACAGTCAGTTGTCCATGTTCCTGTTATTCTCTGACAACAAAATTTCTCCTGATCCTGACCACAGACTTGGCCCTGCCATAAACTTCACTGCCATATGGAAGAAAGTACAAATCTTCAGAAGGCATCTTTACAGGCAAAATCAATAGACAACATTTTAAAAAGTCAAACAACACTTAGAGGGCTCAGTGGGCTAATGTTCATGGCTCTGAGACAAGTCAGTGGCTCAACTCTCATCGTCAGACCACTTCCTCTCGCAAAGCTTCCCCACAACTGGAATTGGTGGTGACAGTCAAATTGGCACTGTCCACCACCTGCCTTGTCCACAGAGCTTGAGAACTTAATGTGACCCGCTAGATCCACTCCTGGTGAACTGAAGAGCTGCTCTCACTGAGATTTTTCTTTGTCTTTATTATCCATAATTACATATATCATATGAGCAAATCTTATGATGGTAGCCCCATGACACTCCTCCCTGTCCCCAACCCATTAGGGACTCTCCTGGTGGGTGTACTGGATCAGTCCCTGGGGTAGGGGGTTATAAATAGCACAGCAGGTAGCCAGTTTCCCCCCTCCCTACCCCATGTATGTTGTTACTGGGGGGGGGCATGTCTCTGGATATTCTCCCCACCATGGCTCTTATATTCTTTCTACCCGCTCTTCCACTCAGCTCCCTGAGACATGGTAGGGGAGTTTTAAGTCTGTTTTATTGTTTAAATCTTAAGTGTCTCTGGAATTCTGCTATAGGTTGTGTTGGGTATCATGGGTGTCTGTATAGTTGACCTATCCTGGGTTATCTTGCTTGCTGTAATGATAGGTCTCTTGTTTATCATGACACTTTCTCAAAGGCTCCATCTGGGCCACTGCTTCACATTCAGGTACCTTTCCTCCCTGATCACCCATTGACACGGTGAGGATTCATTTGAAAACAGTGTGGAAACGTGTGTGTGTGAGTGTGTGTGTGTGTGTCCGTCCGTCCGTGGGGCCTGGGTGGAGGAGGAAATGGGATATCTCATTAAGCAGAATATAATATGAGATGCCCTGACAGCTGGCAAAGGAAGTGGGACTAAGACAATGTCCTAAAGAATTGTCCCGAAACCTTATCCGAGGCCACTCATCGCAGCGGAGACTATCATAAAACACACTCCTGTTACAGTCTTGTCCTCAAGTTCTTTGACAGAAATGAGAGCAGGCTGGTGGGGGCATGGATAGGGATTCATGGCAACTGATCAAAGAAACAGACCACGTTTCAACAAGACTGGAGGTTTAAAAATTCATCCATGGCAAGTGGTTCTTTCAACTGATGAGTACAGAGGGAAAGCCTGGTAGAGAAAGGCTAAGAGAAGAGAAGGGTCTTGTGGAAGCAGGAAGGAGGCTAGTGTGCAGTCAACATGCCCTGGGTTGTGATGCCCAGTATGATGTCTAACTAGTCCCAAGCCCTTGGGCCTCTTAGTAAACCTCATGCTGTCTAAATTTTACCATGAGCGATGATATAAGTACCCATGTTAATACGTCTAAATTACAGCGCCTGGCACGCAGTCTGTTTTCAATGCAAGTGGACGTTACAGTTGGAACCAGTGTTGAAGGAAAGTGCTAATCTCCCAAAATAAAAGAGTGTAGATATTAAGAATTCCTCCAGAGCCCTCTCCTACAGTACTCATCAATTCACAGCTTAGCAAGAGCCTCCACCTTTGTGAAGGAAAACCAACTCCAGTGTCTTTATAACCAAGAGTTTCCATTATCATCACCAACATGATTGTGATCACAGAAATCTCTCTCATCTGTTCAATGATTTCTTAGAAATTAACTCAGGCTATCTAAGCCCCAAATTTCCTGCCCCTCCAAAGCATGGCACAGGACGCCCAATATTGTTTCCGTTGGGAATTTAACTCTTCCCCGGGTCTTCATATCCCAGCCTTGCTATGTGATCTGAAGTACATTTCCCAGGGGAAACAAAGGCTGAAACTCCACCCTTGGCCTTAACAATGCATTTGAGTTGAAGCTCATCAATTTAGTCAAGGTTATGGGAGAGCTGCTCTGGGAGACAAATGGCCATCTTCCTCTATCCGGGAAGAGCACATTCTAAATTCCAATGAAATGGCTTGAAGGAACTAAAGAACACATTCTGCACTTTATGCTTTCTGTGTGGGCCAGTGACTTCCAGCAAAGACTGTACACATCTGCAGGAATCTCCAGTGTATCCTAATGTCTGGCTTCACAGCAAACGACTGGAGTCTGCAGTCTCTCATTTTCCCAGCATCGGAAAACCCAAGTATAGGGCTCCTCCACTCACTTCCTAACTTGTAATAACAACTGTATACCTGGTCTTTATAATCATATACTTTTCTAAATTAATAAAAACAGATCATCTAATGGGAGCTAGGGAAACTCTTTTCATAGCATTTGATCGCCCCTATGAATAAATCTGATAGAAGAAAGGAACCATTCACCAAGAAGCAAGTTTGCACCGTGGACTCCGTTGAGTGATTTTGCTACAGAGTTAGTCATTGTTCTAATGAAATTATAGCCCCAAGTCCTTAATCTCTCATCCAAATGCCTCTGTATTCTTCTATTTCTTTAGCCAATATAGAAATTAATAAAAAATGACAACACATTGGTATGTAGGTGGCAAGTCCTAACAGAATGTCATCACATACTCCTAACAACCTTTCCTTGTGAGATGGGTATCATCCTGCTCTTCAGATAAAATACTAAAGACAGGAGGTCTGAGAATGTTCAAGGTTCCACTCAGCTTCAGAACCAGAATCCTTCACCGAAATTCATTTCTGTAATCTATAAGCTATAATCGTTAAGTACTTTCTCAGTTTAATGTATACTCTTTTAGCCAGATTCATAGTACAGATCTATAACTCAAACTGCTCAGGAGGCTGACACATGAAGTCTTATGAGTTCAAGTTCAACATGTGCTGAAGATTGAATTTAAGGCAAACCTATCTTAGCAAAATTTAGGCACGAGCTGGCAATGTAGCATAGTGTTAGAGCACCTCTGAGGCCTTATGTTCAATCTTTCTAGCCCCAAAATTAATCAATTAATTAAAAAGAGCAACATTTTATCAGTAAAAATTATTTGTACCTCATCCCAGTTCTGGCTGGTAGGCCAGACAGCCACTTCTAATTCAGCTAGGAGCTTTTTTTTTGTGAGTATGGATGCACATCTGAGTAGTGTGTGAGCATGTGTATAAAGGCCAGAGGTAAATGGTGAGTGACTTCCTCAGTTTCTCTCTGCTTTGTTTATTTCACTGAACCCAGAGCTCATGTGGCTAGTTTATCTAGCAAGTTTCCCGGGATCTGAGACTCCATCTATCTCGGGATTTCTAACACTGGGATTCAGGTGTGCACTGTCACATCCAGCATTTACCTGGGTGACAGGGAAACTCGGTTCCTCATGCTTGGGTGACACTTTACCTACTGAGCCATCTCCAGAGCCCTCGGAACTTATTAAGTTGTGGGAATGACCTGGTGCTCGTCACTAAGTACAAGTGACAGCGAATAGAATGGACAGTTCTCAGACAGCCCTGGAACTGAGTCCCACCCACCCTTGACTTTTTCTGACATCATAGGGATGTCTCCCTTGTCACTTGTAAAATGGAGTTGGTAATACCCCCTTTCTGGGAGGCTTTATGAAACAATCATGGTCAATTCATCGTCATGGCTCAAGGTGGGCTCTCTTGAATTAGAAAGCCTGCTTCAAATGTTTCTGTGACTTTGAGCAATTGTGATCTTGGAGAAAGGGCATAATAGTAGTGCTTAGTTTAGTGGAGGAAGCAGGAGGTTGAAATGAAATGTCTTACAAAATCAATCAATGAAAAAACAAGTGCCACCAAATACTAGCTTGGTAAATATTTGTCTGCAGCTCACCACAAGCCTCACAGACAGCAGGCCCCACCACGGTCTGCTCTGCTGCTTCAGAAAGAGCAAAGGAAAGAGAAACATGCCCTCCCTTGCAGAGGGGAGGCCCTTGCCCGTGTGACTCTCTGCTACTTAAGCACGGGCCTTTGGGAGCCAGGTAAATGAAGGCTAAATATGCCATTTTCAAATTTAATAAACATACAGTCACTCACAGGGGCATCTCTCATTCCCACTGGCAGTTATAGACAGCCATCTCTCAATTACCTGGAGCTAATTTTAATCCAAGACCGGCACATTCACATTCCACATTCACCCACAGCCTCCTCCTGAGCCCCCAGTGGGATCTGCTCAGAGAATGTAAACCTATATTAATACCATCCCGAGCAAAATTGTAATTAGAAAGCTAAATCAGCAGCTGCAAGAAGCGAGGCTGTCTAGAGCACGCAGAATGGTGGGCTTTGAGAGTTTGCTTTGCTTTGGGTTCTTCGCATACCAGTGTCCCTTTATCAGTACAAAAATGTTAGAAAGATTGGGGATTGGAGAAGGGGTAGCTCAGTGGGTTAAAGGTTTTCTATGCCCTATTCGAAGTACCCACATAAAAATGCTAGACAAGGTGACCCACACCTATAATCCCAGAACTAGGAAGGAAGAGAAAGAATTCCTAGAGCTTGCTGTCTAGTTTGCATACACAGTTGGTGAGCTCCAGGTTCAGTGAGGGATCTGGTCTCCTGTGTGTGTGTGTGTGTGTGTGTGTGTGTGTGTGTGTGTGTGTGTGTGTGTGTGTGTGTGTAAACGAAAAATACAGCTTCTAGAATATATATATATATATATATATATATATATATACATATATATATATATATGTATATATACACATTGGCTTGGGACGCACCAAGTAGAGAAGAGGATACACACACATATAATATATACATAATATGTATATATCTACATGTCTACATATATACATATATATGTAGATATAGATATAGACATAGACATAAACAGAGATAGCTTCTACAATAACCCCAGCATTAATAACCATCACCTACCTCAAAGACCATCAGGTGCTGGAATTGCTTAGAAAGAATGCTCAGTTGGTGAAATAACCTAGCAGATGATGAATAAATGTTAGAGTCCAATATTCATGTGACCTTCCTGTCTCATCCTCATTGCTCCTATGCCCATAGTTTAGGAGTTCAGGAAAGACCTGCTGGATTCTCCTCAATCTGTAGATTGCCCTAGAGCTAATTTGATCTTTGTGGTGTGAAAAGTACTGCATGGCTAGGATCATCTCTCTGCTGATTGAGCCCTGACCAACCTTTTAAAGTGTTGAAGTTGGAGATTCACTTCACATCAATTGTAAACAACAGAAATGGAGGTGGCAATCTGAGCATGCCTAAGCACCCTGCAGTCAGTGAGCATTCTTGGGCAGAGGCAGAAAGGGAAGTAAGATGATTTGGGAAAAAATGATCTCAGCCATGGCCACACTTTGGTTATCTATGCTAAGAGCTTTATCTTGATCTCTTTAGTTTTCTATAAACTTGGGATTTAAAGAACTCAAATGTCTTTAATTTAAACAACAAAAAGCCTTAGGGATCTTAATTCGTAAGTACAGAACAGAACTAAAATCAAGATGTTATTCCCATGAGGCTGGCGAAATGGCTCCATAGTTAAAGACACTTGCTTGTGAAGTTTGATTCCCCAGTACCCACATAAAGCCAGATGCACAGAATAGCACATGCATCTGGAGTTTGTTTCCAGTGGCAAGGGGTCCTGATGCTCCTATAATTTCTCTCTCTCTCTCTCTCTCTCTCTCTCTCTCTCTCTCTCTCTCTCTCTCTCATAAATAAATAAATAAATAAATAAATAAATAAATATATTTTTTTAAATTATATGACCTTCTGGAAGCTCCCAGCGAGGCTTTGCTTTCTTGCTCATTTGAGCTGTTGCCAGAATCTAATTTCTTGCAGTTACAGGACAGAGTCTCTGTGTCCTTGCTGGCTATAAAGTGGGGGTCATTCCCTATTTCTTGAGGCCATTCCATGTTTTTGACTTGTGGTCTAATCTTCAATTCCAGCTATCACGTGCTGAACGCTGGGTCAAGTCACATCTCCCTGATGTATCCTCTGCCACCCTCTTCCACTTGTGATCAGATTGGGGTCACCTGGCTAGTCCAGGATGACCTCTTCAATTTAAGATCAATGGACTATCAAGTTTCAATCTATCTGCAGACTTTATTCCCACTTTCCATGTAACCTAACATATTGTAGATTCTAGGGATTCAAACGTGGGCATCTTTGGTGAGACATTATCCTGCTGACCACCCCAGGCATTGTCATCAGTGAAGTGTTTGTTCAGGGCATAGTGACATACATGGTCAGGTCTTGCATTTAGGAAGATCACTCTGCTGATATTAGGCATAACAGTGAGAAGGGGGAATGCTCATTGATTGCCTAGTCCAACAGCCAGGTGACATGTAAAGAAGGCTTATATCAATGCAGTAACAAGTGAGCGCAATAGAGGAGGTGATTAGCCTGTCCTGCTGATTAAATATGATGTAGGGGAAGGAGGGACATAGGAGAGAGGTTTGGAGTTATAAGCTTCAAAAAGCTCTGTGTTGATATGAGAACAGCTTTTCCCATTCAGCATTTGAGAGTTACAAGCAGGAGAAATGTCATCTCTATAGCCTGGCTTTAAGGACATGGGATCCTGGCCAGTTCACCAAGGGGATGGGGTGGGGTCTTGGGTTTAAAAGAATGAAGGGAAAGATGGAGAAAGGCCAATGTGAGAACAAGATAAATCTTCAATGAAATCACAGGGTTAGAACCTCACAGAAAGAAAGAAATGAGATTATCTCGACTCTGAAAAACCTGACTATTAAATCAGACCGCCTTAAATTGCCTTCAGCAGCAACCATTTGAGCCCAGAACGGGCCTGAGAATTCTATCCATATCCAGTTGCTTCAACTATCGGATTTGGTTTATGGGAGTAAAAACGTCAGCCTATGAAACCCGTTGCTCTCAATGAGTGACATGGAGGTATGTTTGCAATTGCTTAAGCTCTTTAATTCCTGGTTTGCTTTTATATCTGCTTGAGTTGGGAAGATCACCTGACATCCCTCATCAGTTGGACGTTGCTTCATAAAGGACTGTGGCTGAATTCATACCTGATGCTCTCATATTGTTTTGAATAGATCCAGCTACTGGGTCATTCAGCTTTTCAATGTATGGTAATGTGCTGGATTGCTTCCATTCACTTATTCATACATTCATTTATTCACTTAGAAGACTGTTTTAGTGACAGCATCTCACTCTAAAGCCCAGGCTAGAACTCATTATGTAATCCAAGCTGGTCTGGAACTCATAGCAATCCCCCTGCCTCACAGTTTCAAGTGCTGGAATTCCAAGAGTGAGCTACCACATCCAGCTATCAGACATTTTTACTCTATACAAATAATTGCCAGTTCAGTTTTATTGTTATCCAAACTAGCTGGATTACTTGATTCTACACAGAACATGAAAAGCTCATAAGCTCTTCTTATCAGGTTATTTGATGAACACATTTTCGTCCAAGTACGATGAACACAATTTTCATTCCAATAAAGTTTGAAGCAACTTAAAACACTGTACTTGGAGCTGAGACAAACCCAGTTTGACAGTTTGAATTGGTGACTGACTGGTGACCGAGAGAGCTTCAGTAAGTTAACTTTAGCCATTTGTAAACCTCGAAAGGGAGAAAACTCTTGCTAAACTTTTTTTATGGCTCGACTCTTATTGTTATTAAATCCAAGTATGCGTAGCATCTGACTTGAGGCTGAGCTATGTTAGACTGACAGACTAAACTATCCAGTAGTCTTGAATACCATGAGTGCCCATATCAGAATGTCCGCACCCAGTGGTGAATTCCAAGGACAAGTGTATGTATAGGAGGGGGAGGTCCAAGCTTCCTCATCTTGTATCAATGAGAGAAGGATGGTGGGAAGAAAACTGACTAAGAAACCCAGCAGCTGGAGAACCCACCCTGGCCTTGCTCTAGGATATAGGCTCAGTGAAATGGAAAATGATTCCCACTTCCTGGGGTTGTCATGAGAATTAAGGGAACTATATGTCATCACTGCCAACCTGCCACTTACCTGTAGCTCTCAGCTTCAGACTTCTGTAGGACATCCCAGGGCAAGGATTCAGCAGGACTGTGCACTCACCCAACACCCTGCAACTGCTTTTGTTTGTTCCCTGGAGAAAGGTGGAGTCTATTTCTAATAGTTGCTGGTGAGGATGTGAGGAAAAAGGAACCCTCATTCACTGCTGGTGGGATTGCAGCTTGTTCAACCACTATGGAAAGCTCTGTGGAGACTCCTGAGTAGAATGGGCATAGAGCTACCAATGGGCCCAGCCAATCCCTCTACTAGGCATCTACCCTCAAGATGTCACATCTCAGCACAGAGACATTTGTGCAACTATATTTATAGCAACTCAATTCATAATAGCCAAGAATTGGAATCAACCCAAATGCCCATCCATGGAGGAATGGATAACAAAACTGTGGTACATTGATAAGAACTGAGAGTATATGCACACTTACAATGTCTTTTGCTTTTCTAAACATGGATGGCCACTGATTTAAAGCATGGTGATACTCTACATAGGGAGTACAGGGTCTAAGGCAGGATTTTGATGGAAGCAGAGTATGCTAAACTATGAATCCTACATTTGTTTATCCTGGGGAGTGGAAGGAACATTGGTTCTCCCATCTGCTGAGCTGGGTGCTTGGCCTTGGTTCACCTCCAGGGATGTGTGTTTTTTATTTTTATTTATTTATTTTTTATCAGAAGAGAAACCTGCTATGCTTTTGAGCTGCCAGGCTATAAATCTCCTCTCCACCAACTTGCTAATCGTTTTTCTTGCCACCTCTCTTGATAATCCCGGGTAATTGTTATGAAATATAGGCTTGCTCTTTCTCTCCCAGCTGCGGCTCCTGTTTTCTGCAGGTCCTGGGGAGAGGCAGAGGCTCCTTGTTTGACATTAGGTGCTCATTAGAAGAATAGTGGATGCTGTTACCAAGAACACAGCATCCTGATGAAACCAGAGGAGCTATACAGCAGGCCTGAAATCGGAAACCCAGGGGCCACCACTCCAAGCCCATCAGCAAATAGGGTCTTCTAGAACCTTCTCTTAGGAAGACAGATGGAAAATGACCTCTCTGTGGTCATAGAGCTGAACACAGTTACAAGCATGCCTTGTGTGTTGCAAAGAAATACATAGAGGCTCTGATCCCGTTCAGCAGAGTAGTGGCTTATATTTGATGAAAATGATCACTCAAACCTTTTGCAGTTTACAGAAGCCATAATAAATTGGAACTGACAGAAAAAGACATATTTTCTCTGGGAAGGCTATTGACAGACATCAGGCTGGAGGATCCTAAGTGTAATGTTAAGTCTCTGTGTTTCTTATGAAAATGCACTCAGATCAATCAGTGGCCAGGGGACTTACCTGCCCAGAATAAGCTTCTGAGGGATCATGGAAAGCCCTGAGTAAGCCTTTCCAAGGCTTTTAAATTCCCAACATGGACTCTGAAAACTTAATTTACCGAGTTTGGTAGTCGCAAAACTGCTTTTTCAAGCTTCAGTTCTGCGGTAGTCCTAGTGTGTATGGAAACATCAGCTTGCTACAGCATCCACTCTATAATGGCGACTTGGTATCATTGCTGCATCATTGTCCTGCAGTGATGTCCTGCATAGTCCGTGGACATATGCAACTTGTTATCTACAAGGTCTAAGTGGGACCAGCTTCAGAGGCAAAGGTAAGACCTCCCAAAGATACCCTGTGTTGCTGATCACTGGGCAGGGAAAACTGTAGCTGAAGGCATGCACAGAAACTCAGATAAAAAAGGGAAAGTAAAGGGTTTGTAAAGTCAGCTGAAGAAGAAGAGGAGGAGAATGAGGAGGAGAAGAGGAAGAAGGAAGGGAACAGGAGGAGGAAGAGGAAGGAGGAAGAGGGGAGAAGAATATTTGCCCAGCCTGAGTCTCAGTTTCTAGGTGCTCTGCCTAAATGGATTTCTCTCTTGGCTTTTCATTCCTCATAACCAAAATTTGACAAGTAGGGATCTGATAGGATTACTTTATCAATTGCTTAATTATTTTTTCAGTATAGTTAAAAAGCCAACTTTTTAATTCCAATTTCATAGCTTAATATGTGAAGTCCATTGAAGGAACCCGATTCAATGTTAAATTAGTTTGGGAGTTCAGGTGCCCATTTCTGAAAAAAGTGTCCATGCTGAAATGAGTCCACTAAAACATATTGAGATCTTTCTCTGTACCAGATATTGGGTTAAGAGACTTGTATGCATTAGCTCATTAAATTAATAACCCTGACGTTCACTTTATAGATGCAGAACGTGAGTTCTGAGGGAAGACTCAAGCTGAGGATGTCTGACATCAGCCTGGTACCCTAAGCATCATGACAAAACATTTCCTCGTGCAAGGCCGGTTCAGTGACATGGCATCTTAGCATATCCTGGATAGTGTAGAACAGCTACATAACTCACTTAGTGGAGTCCTGAGAGCTGGGGTAGCACACAGTGGATGACAAGCTGGAAGAGTAGCATGAGAGAAGAAATGTCAAGATAATTCCCTGCCTCCCCTTGCAACTCTTTCTTTACCTTTTGTACACAATACCACTGAACAGAGTTGGACATGGGATGTTTATAATTGAAGAGCGGAGTAGGAGCAAATAAGATGACAGTCATTATCCTGTTCCAAAACCTCAGTTGGTTCAACATGACCCCATTCGGGTAGCTTTCTTACCTTTACTACTGGGCTTTCCTCCCGGACAGCCTCTCCTCCCTCTTCAATACTCAGCTTCAGCACCACATCCTCCTTCACATCTAAACAGAATCCAATGGTCCCTTCACGACCTCCATCACGGTAACATCAAGAGCATCTGTGGACTTGGCTGTGTTCCACATACGAGTCTGTATCCCTTTAATACAAAGATGGTGTTTCACTGTTATGTGCATGTTTAACCAGAGAATCAGTAGAGAATGGATAAAGAATATAATCTGACATTAGACAGGTAGCCTACATCTGCTTATTATTAGAGTCTACTTACTTAATATGACTAATCAGTCACATGGTCATTGTATAGAGTACCTCCACCCTCAGAGCTAAGAATTGAACTGTCAGAAGCCTAAACCTGGAAGAGATAACAGAAGTCAGCTAGTCCATCTCCCTTCTTTATTTAGGTAAACTGAGGCCAGTGGATTAAAGAGCTTTCCCCCCAGGGTCTCTGAGATGTTCAGGGACAGAACCGGAATGAAATCCAACATGTCTGATTGCTAAGCTAGGGGGTTTTGCCACCTTACCAGCTCTTTCCCCATGGAAGGTTCTAGCATATTACCTTGGAAGAACAGCATGTTCTCTCCAATGGACACTTAAGAGATCCTCAAAATAATAAATGAAATGTTACAAATGAAAATCAAATTCATTTCCCCACATATTGTTGGAAACAACTTGCAGAGTCTCTGGTAACTTGTAGTGTTCAACCACCCCTCTTGAAGCGTGTTTCAAAAATTCAATTATTCTGGGGTTATTGCTTACTTTTTCTCAAATAATTTTGTGCACAAAGGACATTTGAAAAGCATTAGAGACAGCTTCTTATATCTGAACATGAAGTCAAGGACAGCTGCTATAAGCAAAATTCTCATTTCAGCCACAATGTTGATTTCCAATAAATCTGTTCAAAGGAATAAAGTGGTTGTTCCCTTTCGTGAAACACACTCACAGCTCACAAAGTATTTTGTTGTTAGAAATGTTAGCAAGCAATGACAGTCATGTAGCCTGAAGCCACTGAATTGTACCATAAGTCCCATAGTCAGTTAGAAATTAAAACATCACATTAGTGGGCAGAAGTAAGTCCCTATGGCCTATACAACACTTTGTTAGAGACACCGCTAGTGCCTTCAAAGTGAGGAGAGGAAATAGTTAAAGGATAGCAATTTCAAACAGAGTAGAGCCTCATAAATAATCCTAAAAGGGACTTGATAGATGGCTCAGTGGTTAGGCACTGGCCTGCAGAACCTAATGGCCTGGGTTTGGTTCCCAGTACCCATGTAAAACACACAAATGCACACAATGACACGTACATTCTCTCTCTCCCTTTTCTCTCTTTCTTCTTTCTGTCTGTCCTTGCAAACAAATCCCGAGTGCTGGGATTAAAGGTATGTGCCACCACACATAGCTCTCTGTATTTTAAATTAAGCTATCTTTTTATTTTATTGACAATTTACAATCACATATATGTATGGGGTGTAAAGTGATGGATTCAATGTTCGGTACTTAAATTCAAGCTAAATGAACAGATCCATCACCTCAAATATTTACACAAGCAGGAAAAATTTTAGTTCAGTCTACTCTTATATCCTCGTACAGCTGTGTAACTATAGGCAAGAGATTTAATTTTAACCCCATTCATACATTCAAGAAACACACAGTGAGTGTCTACTTAGCATACACTCTCCTTTGGGCACCCAGTGAACAAGAGTGAGAAAAGGAGTAGCAAAGAAAACCACAGACATTGGCTCTCCATAGCAGGAGACTCTGATAGACACACACAATGGGAAATGTTTTCCATGCTATTTGGTAATTGGTATTATGGAGGAAAAACAGTTGGGGAGAGGGAGGTCTGAGAAGAGAGCAGTTTTAAACACAGTAATCAGAAGGGGCCACTGAGAACGTAACATCATAAAGAATGTTGAAAGGTTGGAGAAATGATTCCAGAAGTTATACAGAAGCAGAGTGCTCCAGGCATAGAAAAAGGGACAGATTGTATGGTGTGTTTAAAGACCAGCATGAGCTCCTTGTGACTAGGGCCCTGGGAGTGATGTGGACAGTGACAGATGAGATGAAAGAGGTCACAGAAGAGGGGAGGAGAGGGATAGACCACAAGGACCTTCCTAAGTCATCACAAGGATATTGACCTTGGTAGTCTTTTGTTAAATTATATTTTTCAGCTTTTATTTTACTGACAATTTACAATCATATATATATTTATGGAGTTCCAAGTGGTGACGACAATGAACAGTAATTAAGTTTAAGCTAATTAGAACTACCATCACTTCTAATGTTTATTATTTTTTGTGCTGAGGACACTTGAAATTTATTCTCTTAGCAATTGTAAGATGCATAATATATTATTAACCATGCTTATAACTGTGTGTAATAGATCTAAAAAAATCACAATGAATTCTTCTAGCTTTTTTCCACCCCTGGAAAACTGGGAAGTTTTGTGAAGCTTTTAACAGAGGGGTTCTATGATATGACCTCAAAATTCAATGATCAGCTGTGTTAAGAAGAGACTGCAAGAGGAGACCATGGGGCATGTGTGACTGTTACTGAAATGGTCCATACATGACATCATGGTGGTTTGGAGCAGGCAGGTACCATGGATAAAGTGAGAGGTGGTCCAATTCTGGATATATTCAAAGTTAGAGCCTTCTGTCAAACAGCTAGATGTTGAGTATGGAGGGAAAAATCAGTCAAAAATGACTTCAAGGTTTTTGACCTGAGTGAGTAGAAGAAGAGAAATTTCATTAAACAAGCTAAAGAAAACAGTGGGAGGAACAGGTGGATTGAGAAAAATGGCTATTTGGCTTTGGGCCCCTCAAATTTGGGAAGCCTGGCACATATTTAGGAAGATGCTAATTGGGCGTTGGAGGCTCCCTTAGAGAAATGTCTAGACTTTAGAGCATAGAGTTTAATCTGCCTCTAAATCTTTGTTAAAGTAAGAGAAAATGAGTTTCTCCAACAGGTGAAAAGTCAGGGACAGAGGCCTTAGATGCTCCATTTTGTGAGGTGTCCAGGAAAAAGAGAGCATGCTGGCGGGGGGGGGGGGAACTGTAGCCAAGGTGCTCTAAGTGCTCTTCTATGTTAACACTGAGGGAACCCCATGAGTAAGAATTATTGTTGACCTTCTCTTATAAATGAGGAACCTGGGGGAACAAGGTGAAGTAGGATTGCAACCTGAATTATGTAATCCAGATTCCAACCCATGCTCTCTGGCTTCTGTGTATGGGTTGTAAACTCCAGTTTATCACTGCTTTTCAGTAGCTAGCAGAGAGCTGCTATCGATAGGAGAAGGGACAGCCACGGGGACAGAAGAAAAAGCAGTGGAGTGCGGGGTCTGGGAAGTCATCCGATAAAAGCATTTTCAAGGAGGAAAGTGGTCCTTCGTGTCAAATGATGTTGGTGTGTCAAGAAAGGAGGACCAGCATTAGCTAATGGAGGTCAGTGGTGATCCAAGAAGCGCAGCAGGTTAACTCATCTGTTGGAAGAATTTCAAGAGAACAGAGGGTCAGATCATAGGCTTTGATGGCTCTAGGATGCTTCTGATAGAGAGAGGGACATGGACGTGGACATGACGGGGTAGGGTATGGGACCAAGAACATTTCTTTTTGCTATTCAAAGACTGGGTAACAAGCAGCATAAAACTGTAGAGGATGATCCAACAAAGAGAGGAATGCTTGCTTAGAGGTAAGTGTAAAGAAATCAGGTGGGCTGGGGAGATGGATCAGTGGGGAAAGTGCTTGTGTTCCAAGCACAAGGACCTGAGTTCAATCCTCAATATTCAAGTTAAATGCCAGGCATGGTGGCATACACTTGTAATCCCAGAACCAGGGAGATAGAGTCAGGAGGAGCCCTGGGATTTGCTAGGCAGTTAGTCTAGCCTAATTGGAGAGCTCCAGACCAGTGAGCAGCCCTGTCTCAACAAAACTGGATGATGTTCCTAAGGAATGACACCCACATTCTTTCTCTGGCATCTACACACATGCACCTGTATACATAAAAACACACACATGAAAAAAAAGATTGGTATAGTGGTCCCCTTGGCTGGTCAAGGGTAACCTTAGATAGAGAAATGGACACTATATCCACAGAGCAGGGAAGTAGAGTCCACGGGCAGAGACGATAGTGGCCAGGTATATGAGGTCACAGACCTTGGGGAACATTCTCTCCTTGCTCTTTAAGTTCCAATGCTAACCTTTCCTCATACATAAATTGAGTTAATTAATATCTCTTGTCTGAATTTACTACAAGGTTTGAATGAGATAACTTACATAAAATGTCAGTGTGATGTTTGTGGTACAATCTATGAGGCGAACTGATAGCATCTTCCTCCTTGTTGGGTGCTAATGTTGCTAATTGCTAGCATTACAGCACTTACAACATAGAGGACACTGTGCTCAGTGTTTAGAAAATACCCTCTGAGGATGGTACTTTTATTTTTATGGGATCATCCTGAAGATTTCTAAGTTGACTGGAAGGAAATGGTGTGTGAGAACCTGACTGATTGCTTGTTTTCTCTTTCATCTTCTCTCCTGCCCTAATGCTCCTTCATACATAGGCTAACCCTACATTAGCACACAGGGAAGGACTTTATCTTCAACTCTGGTCCATGTTTTCAGCATTCATTCCTCTACATGGATTCATTGATGGGTCTGTATCTAGACCCAGACCTTCGCTTTCCATCCAAGTGCTCCATGGGAGAAGGTGGGGCCTTGTGGACTTGGCTAAAACATTAGCCAACCTTGGGTTTAGTTTATGTTGGCTCCATGGAAACTATTTCAACATGATAGAGAGTCCCCCCCACACACACACCAGATATCGGGTGTTTGTTTGTCTATGAGCTAAGTTTTTCTTTGCTGTTTTAGGGGCAATGGGAAGCAGGAGAGGGGTCAGTAATAACCAGCCCACAGTCATTAATATTCTTAATTAGAAACAGAAAAAGTTAGAATATGGGTACCTCAAAGCTCTGTTTGCTATTAACATTATGGATTCTTGTTTCCCACTTGGCCACATTCTGTTTTACTTTTTGAAATGAATGTAGATTTCCCTACTGAGAGTCCCCTTGTCAAAAATCTATCAGACAATAGAAGCCCTGACCCACCTCAGTGAAGGGCTTCCTCGAACGATTTCTAGACTGTTACCCTGAGGCCAGGTTTAAGGGATAGCAACAGAAATCTGTATCATCTCATTGCTGAACAATTTTTAAAAATTATTTTATTTATTTATTTGCAAGCAGAGATATAGAAGAGAGAGAGAATGGGCACACCAGAGCCTTCAGCTACTGCAAACAAATTCCAGATGCATGTGCCACGTTGTGCATCTGGCTTTACGTGGGTACTGGGGAATCAAAACAGGGTTGTTAGGCTTTGCAGGCAAGTGCCTTATCCTCTGAGCCATCTCTCCAGCCCCTTGCTGAGCAATTTTGATCAGCCTGAGGCTCTGATTTCCATATCTATGAAACAGATATCCCATAATTCTCACATGCATGAGATCCAGAAATTAGGGCTTCCCTAAATATGAAGACTATCATTATCTGCTTCCTCTGAGGAAGTAATTAATAACATGGATAGTGGAACAATCCTGACATTTGATAACATGGTTCTTTTATAATTGTATTAACAAGAGGGTCCTCAGAGTAAATAGGTAGGTACTATATCCAAATGTGTGGCTTTACATCTCTTAAGGGATGCCTAGGAGGTGATGTGTACAAAAGAGGTTGGTTCTATAATCCCTCTAGCTTCTCTTAGATTTCCGATAGGCCATTATTATTCCTAGTGTGCAGGTGAAATCAGAGTCGAAGAAAAGGTACCAACTGTCAGAAACCACACAGCTACTAACTGATGGGGCTCACATCTACTTAAACGTAAATGAGTGCCGCTCTGTCTTTCTCTTCAACTGTTTATATGGTGTGTGTATGCGTGTGGGCATGTGTGTGCCACAGTCCACATGTGGAGGTCTGAGGACAAACTCAGAGTGTTTGCCCTCTTCTTTCTTGCTTGAGACAGGGTCTCCTTTGTTGTTTTTGGCACTCTGTGTGCACCAATAGATCTGGCCCAGAAGTTTCCAGAGTCTTCTGCCTCTGCCTCCCATTGCCATAGGTGCACTGAGATTAGAGAATTGTGCAACTTTGCCACTTTGTTTCTGACATGATATGGGTGCTGAGAAACGGAACTCAGCCCAGTAAGCTTATAAGCAAGCACCTTTAACAGCTAAGCCATCTCCCTAGCCCCTTTAACTTTTAATCACCAACCACATTGAACATGTCTGAAGGTTGCAGAAGCCCGTGATATGACCCTTTGTGATGCCCATATGGCTTTACCTGGAGCCTTTCTGGAAGCTATAAATTCATAAATAATATCTCTTAGACTTGGTTAGGATCCCAGGACCAAAAGGAGACAGACGATCTACGGCTCTGTATGCTATCATTGTAAGCTGACGTGTTACTTCATAGTCTTGGGTTGCCATCCCCTGGAGTTCTTTGATGTGATCGGTTGTCAGTTTCAGGTCTGTTGTTTCTCTCACCAGAAGCCCAGCCACTGGATGACAGCCCCAAAGCCCTGCCTGTGTTAGGCGAGCAATCGAACTCGGATAATGACATAAACGAGCCGGTGTTCATCTGGGGAATCTCAGACAAATCAGCCCGGAGGAAAAGCATCTTTGCCTATGAAGGTTCGTTTCACTCGCAACAAGAGGATCAGCAGCTGCTCGTGCACAGACCCGGGAGAGGTAGAGGGAGGCTGAGGCTGCCGCATGTGAGTACCATTCCATCATTTCTCCACAGCTGGAGACAGGATGCTGGGGAGGGGGCTTGCATGTGGATGTAGGAATCAGCTTTTTCTGTGGCTGGGGGTGAGAGTGATGTTTTATACAATTAACAAGTGCATTTGGGATCTGAGCTCCTCTTCCGAACGAGGCATGGGAGTGTGCCCACACGCACTTGCATTTTCTCCGTTTGCTTCTCATGAAACGAGCGAGCAGCAGGTGGGGAAGGTCTGCTGTTTGTTTCCTTGCTATGGGCTGCAGGACTAAAAGGCACTTTAGTCCCAAACAGCTTCTGGGGCAGAAAGACTCCCCAGAGGGGTTTTTTCCCCCTGAGTTTCTTTGACAGATATGTGAATCTCTATTGCTTTGCCACCCAGCTATTTCTCCTAGTTTGAGGGGTGGGAGTTACATCCCCCTCGTTACAAAATGATGAGGGTGACTTGGTATTTCTGGTCCTCAGTTCAAGTTGTCTGTGGTAAGCCTCCCCCAAACAATATGATTTAACTGTACAGTTGCCACTATTGGAAGACTTTGATAAGTACAGTCCAGGTGTGGGAAAGCACGGATTGTATCTTATCCATTCTCTTAGCCAGGAAAAATATACAGGTCTCTGAGGGTCAGAACCATTCTGAACTTTAGGAAAGTTTGGATTGTGTTGTTTTTAAAATCAAGCCCTGGAATTGTGTATCTGTGATGACGGTTTATACTGAAGTTGAAAGGGGACAGAGCACAGTTTGCAGAGTGTCCTGTAGGATAATGAGCTGGTGTGTACCTGTGGGTGATGGTTGTTACATGTAATATAGGTGCTGGAAAGAAGCGTTTTTGATCATCTACTTGCTTATATTGTGATTATCTGAAGGGGTGTGTGTGTGTGTGTGTGTGTGTATGTACACACACACATTCTCTCTCTGTCTCTCTCTTTCATTCTTTCTTTAGAGACCTTGATTTTATTGAGTGTGTCACACCTGGACACCTGCAGGAAAAGCAAATTAGCACATCTTCAGGAGGAAGGGAGAAGGAGCAGAAAGTGGGAGCAAAGGAGGGGTGCTTCCTGTATCCTAGGCATCAGCTCTGGGCAGTGATGCGTGCTGCAAAGGGAGAGTAAGTAGCTTGGCTTGAGAACCCTCTGCTGGCACCCAGGAGAGTCAGGCCCCCAGCTTGCAAGTTTCTATGGGGCAAGCAAAGAAATATGAACCAAGGCAGGGGAGTCTGGAAGCGGAAAGAACCATCTGTCTTTTGCAGGGAAGCTCTTTCCTGCCTCTCTCATACCATGGCACACCAGGGCAAGCAGGTGACACTACACAGAGCTGGGATTGAATAACAGGAGAGCTCAAGTAGCCATCCAAGTGGAAAGGGTTCAACGTTTGGGGGGCTCCTGGATATCTAGAACCATCCACAATATTGCAGTGTGCCTTTGCAAATAGGCCGAGAAAATCGAGAAAATCTAACTTCCAAAACCCCAGGGAAGCTGGAAAAAAAAGAGGCAAGATCAACAATCTGACACCCATGCTTTGTTGCTGTTTTGCCATGACTAGTAACCATGCATTGCTCTTTCAAAGGTGTTCTCCAAATTTCTCCCTCTTAGCACCGCTGACCCTTCTCATTCCCCAGGTTGTCCACAGGAGTGCCTTTGCTCCAATGGTAACTGTGGTCTAGATGCATCGACTTGCTCTGCCTCTCCCTGAGCATTAATCCACACCACGTTCTCATCTGCCAGCACTGCTTTCGTGTAGATGGTTAATTATGGCCAGATTAAATGGCTTAATCCTTTAAGTGAAAATTCTATAATCTGTTTAGTGAGTGTTGGGTATTTAAAGTGTTTCCAGTTTGTCTATAAACGTGATGCAATTATGAATATTACTGTGGCTGACACATTTTTTACTTTTTTTTAACAATTGGGAAAATGAATTCTCAACTTTGGTATTAATGAGGTTAAAAAAAAACAACATGGATTCTTTTGAACTTTCACAATTATGACCAAACTGTTCTCTGATTCATATTTTCCTATCCAATGTCACCAATAATATCATGTGGATATGCCTCAGTTTACCTTGAGCTTTATGCTCATTAGATTCTCCATGATTTTTTTCTTCCTAAATGAGACCTATGAAAAGACACTGGTCTAGTTTTTAAGCCGAAGTCTGATTCTTGGTGACCAGGGAGAGCCATCTTTCATAACACACACCTATAGCTTCTCAGGTTCACCTACTGTGAGAAATCAGTAGCTTCACTTTCAATTTGCTTAAGGGAAGAAGAAGGAAGGGTGGATGGAATCCCTCCACTCTGTCCCCAAGCACCTGTGAAAGACCAGCTAGCATCTCAGGAAGAAAGTCTGCCTGGTGTTACCTCCAAGCCAAGGATCTCAGTCCTGGAAAACTTTTTGGATCCCCCGTCTTCTTTCTGACCTCAGGATGGAGGTCAACTGACACCTGAAAGAACAAGATCTGAGACTAGAGTCCTTGGGAAGGAAAAGGAGGACCAAGCTATTAGAGAAGAAAGAAATATGGTCTTTGGTCTGTGCTTCTGTCTGTACTTAATTCAAGATGGATGTTTTCATGATGGGGGTCAGAAAAAGGGAGGGAGTTATGACTTCCCATCCTATCAAATAAGAGCTGTGGAATACTTAGGTATGGACAATATTATCAACCTTTTTTTTCATTTATTTTCTCCTTCCTTGTATCTGGTAAATTAGGAGACTAATCTGTGCTTTCCTGGCCTCCTGTGCAGCTCCTCATAAATTACTTTAGCACTAATCTCTTTTTTTTTCATTCAATGATTATTTGTGCAAAGGCCAAGAGTGCCCAGTGGGAACCACACTTGCAGCTCAGCGTGCATTTAGCTGTCCTGACCAATGCAGGTAGAAATAGCAGGGTCCAGGGAGCAAGATTTTCCTACCATAGATAAGTGGATCATTGTGGGTTCGGTGGTTTTATCTTTCTTTTTTTGAGATTTATTGACTTTTCCAGCAAAGATTTAGTAGAAGTAGTATTGCTTCACCCAACTCCTGCCCTCTGGAAGTCAGTGATGGAAGTGGATTTGAGGCTAGCTGTTTCCTCTGAGAACTGACAGACCCCAGGAGAAAAGGTCATGAGATTTTGTCAGGGGATACAAAGCATTTGTGTTATAAGGAGAGGACAGGGGCTTTCAAGCTATAGCCCAAGTCTATAAGCAAGAACTTAGTGAGGACTTCCCATAGGTCAGCACCTGTCAGTCATTATTGTCTTACTGATTTGAAGTCTAGCTTCCCTGCAGTATTATACCCCATGAAGCTGAGTCTGGTTTCTGCTCTATGACTGCTGCAGCTCCAGCCTTTCATCCAGTAGGGACAGCTTACCCTTGTCATAGCCCTCTTGTGCTGGGCCATGTCTATATTATTTCACTCCATTCTCACTCTTTCCCTCATACAGATTTAAAATTGAGAAGTGGGTTATGCTGAGGAGTAGATGGAGCCCTGCATTTGGGGTCAAGGAGGAAGAAAGAGCCACAGAGAGAAGAATCTTAGCCAAAGGACACTTGGCAGTGACAGGATGACAATTTGAGCCCAAGCAGTCTCTCTTGCGTTTTGAAAAACTTCACCATAGACGTATTTGAAATGGACTCAGGAACAGTAACACAACCGAAAAGCACATTGGGACATGACTTTATAGCAAAACATACCAGTGAAGTGATGCTGACCATGAGGGTGATAGGTATCCCAATAGCGACCAACACTATTCTCAGTGGGCCAGTTCCATTTACAGAAGCTTTACATGCCATCTGTTTTAAACATCTCCATAGCCTTAGTAGGGATCTACTCTCCTGATCTCTGTTTCACCAACAAAGAAATGGAAGCTCTGTGATGTCATTCAGATTCAGTCTGCCACAGGTCACAGAGCTGGTGGGTCTGGGTGTGATGTACATGGTCTCTGATGGCACCTTGCTGAAGTGGCATCAGATTAGTGCTAGGCAGCAACAGCAATAACAACAAAAGAGGGGTTGGAGAGATAGCTCAGCAGTTAAGGCACTTGCCTGCAAAGACTAGTCTCCCAGGTTTCCCCTGTACCCAAGTAACACCAGATAGACAAAAGTCGTGCATACATCTGGAAAAGTGTTTACAGTGGCTGGAAGCCCTGGTGATCCCATTCTCTCTCTCTCTCTCTCTCTCTCTCTCTCTCTCTCTCTCTCTCTCTCTCTCTCTCTCTCTCTCTCTCTCTCTCTCCCCCTCCCCCCTCCTTTGCTTGCAAATAAATAAAATATTTTTTAAAATAACAGTAAAAGACCTGTTTAGGACCATTCAGCTTGGCTCAAGGGTCTCTATGGATGCCTGAAGAGCTTTGAGGTAGTATTTAGTCATTTATCTTTGGGCACACATGCGCCATGGCCTGTGTGTGGAGGTCAAAGGGTAGCTTCAAGTTTTAGTCCTTGCCTGCAACTGTCTCTCATTTTCATTAGTTTTTGCTGCTGTATTCTCCATGCTGGCTGGCCCATGGGCTAACAGGACATTCTCCTGTGCTGGACTTACCTGTCCAATATGATAGCTGCTAACTACAACGACTACTGAGCACTGGAAATGCGGCTAGTCCAAACTTAAGTGTTCCATAAGACTGAAAATGCACAGCAGACTTCAGTAGTTCTGTATGAAAAAAATGCCAAATATCTCAATAGATGTGTATTGATTTGCATTGAAACAA
The DNA here is from genome assembly GCA_004024765.1 of Zapus hudsonius. Taxonomy (NCBI): domain Eukaryota; kingdom Metazoa; phylum Chordata; class Mammalia; order Rodentia; family Dipodidae; genus Zapus; species Zapus hudsonius. Next base: position 62,499 of record PVHP010002674.1, read on the forward strand.
TAATGTTTTGGATATAAAGGGTTGATCAGTTACTTTCTCATTGCTGGGACAAAATACCTGACCAGAAGTAATTTAGGGAAGGAAAGGGGTTTATTTTGGCATACAGTTCCCGAGACTAGACTCCATCATGATGGATAAAGCATCACAGGATCAGGATCAGTGTTACACCATCACATTATCAGGGAGGAAATAGAAAGTTCCAAAGCACCAGCAGGGCTGGACAACATCACCCAAGCCATGACCCTAGTGACACACCTTATCTAAAAAGGCTCCACAAACTTTCTAAACAACACTACCACCTGGAAACCAAGTATTCAAACATGAGTCTAAGGGAGACATGGTCCATCCAAACCACCACATTCCACCCCTGACCTCTCATAGGATCTTGGCCATCTCGTGATACAAAGCGCACAGCCCAACTTCAAAGGTCCCATCATTTTTACCAGTCCCAACACCATTCAAACGTTCAACGTCTCATTTGAGACTCAAGGCAGTTTCTTCACTGTGAACCTTGTAAAATCAAAACACAAGTTACACACCTCTAATATATGATGGTACAGAGGAAACATTCCCACTCCAAAAAGAGGAAGCAGAGACAGAACAAAGAAGGCCTGGATCAGGACAGATTGAAAAGCAAGAGGGCAAACATCAAATCCTGCATCTATCTCCATGTCTAACACCTGGGGCCTATAAAATCAAATATGTTATTAAACTTTATATGATCTTTTTACGTTTCAAGAAATTGTGGCAATGTACACATGCTATGAAATGTACTTTCTTAACTATTTTCAGGTGTATAGTTCAGCAGTGCTAAACACAGTTCTGCAAACAATCTCCAGAGCCCTTCATCTTGAAACACTAACTCAGTACTCATTTAACCACTCCTCCCTCCCATTACCTTTGGCAACTATCATTCAGTTTCTCTTTCTATAAATTTAACTATGCTAGATAATGCAAATGAGTAGAATAAGGTAGCAACTGTCTTTTTGTCATTTGGTTAGCCTAATGCCATCATGATACATCCATGTTGTGATATGTTTCTGAATATCCTCTCTTTTTTTAGCTGGAGTATCATTCCATCACACACACACACACACACACACACACACACACACACACACACACACACACACACACACACATGTTTTACTTATTCATCCAAGGTCACCTGGATTATTTCCACTTATTTTCTTTTTTCCACTAATTTATTTATTCAACAACTCTTGTCATCCATACTCAGTAATATCTATCAACTTACACCCCTGGGTTATGTGCCTAGAAATGGGCATTGTTATGCCATCCTTTCTCTTTCTTAATGTGGCTCCTACAACATTAAAAATTGTGCATGTTCCTTCCATTTGTGGTTGGCATACCTCTACTGATCAGTGCTGCTTGAAACGTTTCTCTGTTCCTCAATACTCCTTTCCACTTCCTAGATACAAGGTCTGGACAGCCCCTTACCATGTATTAGTCTGATTCTCTTGCCTCCCTTCCTTAAGACTTGAAGCAGGAAACGTACTTCTGATTCAGCACTCCTTTTTCTGAACACCCATGAAAGACTGTCACATTTTGCAAAATTTTCTGAAATCCAATGTCTCAAGAGGAATATTCCTTCCCCCCCCCCCACATAATACATAAGGAAAAGGTCCAATAAGTTAGAACTGAAAAGGGAAAGCTTTTGAAGAGATTTGATTTTTAATTTTTTTTAAGTCAACAGCTTTTCTCCACTCACAGGTTTCAAGTGAATTTCATTAGCCCACCAGGCTGGAAACAGTACAACACAGTAAGACACAAAGTCTGATCTGAGATCTATACTAGCTCTTCATTTCTGAAATATATATTTTCTCCAAAGACCTGGGGATCTAGAGACTTAGGCATTGCAAATTCACTTGCACCTTAGCAATTCTTCAACACTTACAGGATAAAATCCCACAGCTTTAGCGTGACATCCAAGATTTCCTTTCTCACCACTCACTGAAAAACTCCCTATGAAGATTCTTAGTCTCAAATGAGCAGTAGGTTCCCTTGACTCGTGGCTTTAACCATGCTCCTACATTCTCTTTAGAGATCCCTCTTATGTAACTTACTGGCAACTTGCTCATTCTTCACATGATTGCGCAAAGGTCTCCTACCATGGAAAGAAGCTTAGACCCCACTGTCCATTTGGATGGAAACACGCTGTCATAATCAGCCACACGTTGCTGGGATGACTCTCCTAACCAGGCACAATTTTGGGGAGGAAAGTATTTATTGAAACTAACAGATCCAGAGGAAGTTAAGGAAAAGACTGGCCCCCTTTTACAGAAGCAAGCAGAGAGAGAAACAGCACCTCCAGAAGAAAGCAAGCAAGCACACTGCAATATGGTAATTTACAAAATGCAGAATTGCCAGACCCGGTTTCGCTTTTCTTTTGCATATCAATCCCTAGTATTTTGCATCTAAATTAGAAAGGGTCAGTCCCCTGGAGGCTAGGCCAAAGTGACACTTCCTCCAGCCAGAAGCCTGGAGACAATTAACAATTTAATAAACACAATTATAATAAATTCTATTGGGGGACATTTATTCAAAACTATCACACATTTCTTGCTCTTTTGAGTGATAACTATTTACAAAGGCATGGCCCGTGACCATGGAAATGATGATGGGTTCGGGGAAGCAAATCCAGGTGCAGCTGGAAGCAAGAAGGAGGGAACAGTTGTTGGGACCAAGCCATACCTATAAGAGAGACCTCAGAAGTGGTAACTTGCTCTAGAGAGTGTGACATGGAGGTGTCCTCTCTCCCCCGTAGTCTCTTGCCTCACCTTGGTCTCCCATTGACTGAAGCTATCTGGAAGTGTGAGCGCCAATGGAGGCCATTCACAGAGGTCCCCACCTAGAGTAGAAACAGTGGGGGAGGCCCAGAGGGACAGTGACAATCTAGTATCCATCTCTACCCCATCTTCTGAAATTCTCCTTCACAAGACTCATACCTATATTTTTAACCTTTGCCAAAATGCTCGGTACAAAGAAGTATTAAATAAATATGGCATGGATGAATGTCTTTATCTCATATTTCTTTCACAAACTGCCTTAGAATCACTAACCTATAGTGATTTTATTAATTTTGTATTGAGATTTTTTAATAGATGAATAGAATATGATTTGATTGAATTCCCCCCACTGCCCTCTACCCCTCACCTTCTCCTGTTCCAAGGAGCCTCCTCCTCTTTCCCAGTAATTGCTTCATCTATTTCCTACCTCTTTCTTTTTGTACTTCTCTGTCCTCTAATTGGACTTGTGAATGGGCTCAGTATTGTGCAGGTCTTGTGGGGAGAACGACCGACAACCTCACCTGTGAGATATGGATGCTTGGGTCCGTTCATGTCTGGATAACAGTGCCCCAAACTGCTCCTCCCCATATTATGGCTCTCACATTCTTCCTGTACCCTCTTCCACAACGTTTCCTGAGCTTCAGAAGGCACAAGAGAGCCATCTTATTTGGCGCTGAGCTATCAGTAGCCTCTTCTTTTCAACACTCTTTTAGTCTCCTCAGTATCTACTGCTCTAGGATGGCGATTCCTCAATGAATTGAACATCAGAAGTTCATCTCCCTCTTCTTTGACTCCCAGTAAGAGAGCCAAGATGCTCGGCATAAATGATCCTGAGCGTCATCTTATACTGTCATGGGTGCTACATTGTCATAAGGAAATGAGAAAATTAAATGTTACTGGTAGGAATCAGCAAATAAGTTGAGCCAGTTTTGTGTAACTGCCCAGGAGAAACCAAGCAGGTGTTTAAATGATAGCCAGGCAGCAAAAGCTTTACATATATATATATATATATATATATATATATATATATATATATGATTTCATGTGAAATTCTTTTTGGTCTCTTTCATTGGAGTTTTATATCAAACTAAGTGGTTCAGAGACACAGATGAGAGGATTGGATTCTTTGAATGTAAAGTGACTGAGATGGAGAATCAAATGGAAAACGAGAAATATCATCAGAGGCAAGGGAATAGCCAAGACCAGAAAGGACCAGAAGGACAATTTAAGGCTTGCTTTGACACTGTCATAGCTGTTCTGGGGACACTTTTTTTTTCCCAAGTCCAGCCCATGGAACTGACCTCCAAACTAAACTAATGAATGATGTGTAGCTATTGCCTCAGAATTGGAACATACCTTCCTAGAGCAAGGAGGGAGGTTCAGGGAAATAATGAAATTATAGGGCCCAGGAAGCTCAGAAAGTTACACGATTCACAAGGCCCCTCACCAAGGTTACATAAGCAGTAAGCAATTGCTAAGAAGGGGGAAACTTCAGTGGAGCTTCTTGCTACTTGGGCAGAAAGGAAGTTCAAGATGCAGCTTTCATGAATATTCACCTATGCTGGAAGGGGCTGCCTTTGAGTCACCCATGATCCTGTAAGGAACACTTAGTCCATGTAACCACAATAAGCACACTGGTTCACCAAGCTAGACTTGGATGGTATCATTTCTTTGGTCAGTAGTCAGCTTGCTATCTAGCATGAGTAGCTGTTCCCATGTCACTGGGAAAAGTCACACAGCAGTGAGGATGTACCTAGAGTATGATAGTAGGTCATGAGCTTTCCCACTCTACTCGACTGGGTCAATTTTTGACCTGGAGCTTAGAGGTTATGTTAAAATCTGTAAGGTAACATAACAAATTCTCACAAGCTGGATGGCTTGAGCACATGTATTTATTTCCCTATGGTTCTGGAGAACTTTTTATTTCCCTACAGTTCTGGAGATTAGAATCCTTAAATCATATCATCAGGACTTCCCTGCCTCTTGGAGAGGGAGGCTCCAGGGAGAACCCTTGCTTCTCCCAGCAAGGATAGCTCTAGGCCTTCCTTGGTTTGGCCTGTGATAGACCAGGCTTCACTGCCATATTCACGTGGTCTTCTCCTTGCATCCCCTCTGTGTCTGTGGGTCTCAAATACCTCTGATGTTTCTGATAAATGACACCAGTCATTGGACTTAGGATAAATTCTGAATGACCTCATACTGAGATTTGAACAATTATCATTAAAGTCTCTGTTTTCAAACAAGGTCATATTTACAGATACTAGATTAAGAGCCAGTTAGATCTGGGCTGAGAATGTAGTTTAGTTGTAGAGTATTTGCCTTACATAGAGAAAGGAGAAAGAAAGAAAGAAAGAAAGAAAGAAAGAAAGAAAGAAAGAAAGAAAGAAAGAAAGAAAGAAAGAAAGAAAGAAAGAAAGAAAGGAAGGAAGGAAGGAAGGAAGGAAGGAAGGAAGGAAGGAAGGAAGGAAGGAAGGAAGGAAGAAAGAAAGAAAGAAAGAAAGAAAGAAAGAAAGAAAGAAAGAAAGAAAGAAGAAAGGAAGGAAAGAAAAAAAGAAAGATGGGTGAGGGGAGGGAGTAAAACAGGGAGAGAATGAAGAAGGGAGGGTAGGAAGGGAGAAAGGAAGGAAGGAAAAGAAAAAGAAAAAAGAAAAGAAAAGAAAGAGAAAGAGGAATAAAGAGAAGGGAGGAACTAAAGGAAGACAGGAAGGCAATAACTGAATAAACCTATTTGAAGTCCTTATTCAACCCACATCAGAAATTATAACAATTCTATTAGTCTACCACGTATCTGGAACCAAACCTTTCTCTCATTGAATCTATACCCTTTTGCCCCCTGAATGGAATATCTTATTCTATCAATTATTTCCACTTTATCTCTTATTTGTTCAACATTTTTTGCTTGGTCTTTCCTTTTGGCCTATAAGTATGTTCTAACCTTAAAGAAACAAGCTTCCCTCCAGCTTTATATCCCAAATCAAACCCTTGTTCAATACAATCACACTTTGCAAAAGCCTTTCCCACTTCTACTCCTTGACTTTGCTTCTCACCTATTTCCAGGCTAACTTGGCACTTTCATTGCAACAAACACCTTTTGGAAGTTGCCCAGTAACTTTGAAGTGCTCAGTGCCATGAACTTTGGTTCTGGTTTGTCTTTCTAATTCTTTCTGCAGCATATAATTCTCCTGGCCATCTCTTCCTGTTCTCCTCACTTGGGACACAAGTCTGGGCTTGTATAGAGTGACCAGCTCTAAGAAAACATCCACTACATTATCGTCACCTGCTCAGGGATTATTTATTAACCTTACTGTTCATTACCTTCCTTCTGCACATAGGCTTACCTTTCTTTAAAATCAACCTAATACAAAAGTAACAACCCCAACCACTTGTTAAATAATCAAAAGGTAGCTATGAAATCTCATGTATTATGACAAAATGGCATGCGTGTCTCAATGTCATGTCATACCTGCCATCCCCATGTCTCAGTGCCATGTCACACCCATTGAAGAGGTTCAAGCCATCCTAGTTTAAAGTTGTGGCTGCCTGGCATAGGGAAGGACTCTGCCCAGCGCTCAGCAGTTTTGTAAGAAGTATATATATATGGACTCTGACCACAGTAGCTTCTCACCTTCTTCCCATGGCGAGTCTCTACAGGTTCTACAAGGAATCCACCATGTGGTGGTGTTCCATGGCCATTTACTAGTTTGGTCAGCCAGAGTGTATGTGGCTGTGACCTCAGGCTGTCAAGAGAAAGGAGGGATTTGTAACCCCCTATTGTGCAGACACCTGCCAACAGTAGTGTGCATGGCATCATTTTCACTATTATCTTAGCAAAGCATTCACTTCATCAAGTTCAGCCTGAACAGAACATTCTACTGGAAAATTTTGGCTCTCACCTGGAAGGCTATCTCTCTTCTTATTCCTAATCTGACTTACTTGGTCGGACTTTCTTTTGTGTTACTTTTCTTTTCAACAATCTTGTTTTTGGTTTTACTGATTCTTTGTATTGAATTGTCTGGTCATTATTTTAGTGGGTTTTTTTTTTAACTTTTACCAATATGGTGTGCATACAAAAGGGTACTGACAGTACAGTTTAGTGGAAATTTACAAAGTGGAAAGATCTATGGAATCAACCCTATATTAAGAAACAGAATAGTACCAACATCACAGAACCCACCCTGAGCTCTTGCAATTAGTTATCCCCCAAAGGTACATTATCCTCCCCTTTAAAAGCATGGAATTGCTCCATGTTTCTTTTCCTAATTTATCTTAAATGCTGTGGTGGTTTCAACATAACATGTCCCCCATAGCCTCAAGTACATGTGACTAAGTTTCTACTTGATCCCTAGAAGTTGGAGCCTTACTGAAGGAGGTGTCACCAGGGGCAGACTTGGGGACCAGTGCTTGCTAGCTAGCTTACTCACATCACTGCTTTGCTGCTGTGACAAGATGTGATGCTATTTGTTGTGCCATGCTTTCCCTGCCTTGATGAAACTTCCCATCAAACTTTAATCCCAAATAAACTCTTCTTTCCATCAGATGTTTCTGGTCAGGTGTTTTGTCCCAGCAACAAGAAAGTAACTGCTACAAATACCCATAATGCTATGTGCTTGGTTTTATTCATCTTATAACAAGTTTCACATCTCTAACCGACTCAATGTTGTCAGGATAGGAGACAGTGGGTATTCATCACGGAGCACAGGGTCTGGCCTACAGCAGGCATGTGTAAGTGGCAGTTTTATCTTTGGAAGATGGCATGGTCTGCAAATGGGTGACATGGGGACCAGAGGAGAGGTGAAAAATTCCAACAGTGGAAAAAACCTAACAAATTTATTCTGATAGATTTCCAAATGTGTCCTGACCAAGACCAAGACCAGATGACCCATGTGAGGGAGCAAGGTTTGGGAATCCACTTTTCCACCTGCCTGTTGAAATGGCAAGTTCCTGGTTCTATTGATTCCATAGCTTCCTGACATTTACTACAAAAATATCAAATACACCAAAATATTGACTTGTACTATGCATATAGTATCTCCGTGTATCCAGCTTCTTGATTTTACAACTGATGTATGAGTCTTTGTTCATCATAGATTCATATGTGTCTATCCATCAATCCATCTTTGATTTTATGCATTTCAGAAGAAATTCCAGATTATAAATTAAAGAAAAAAAAAGAGCTGAACATGGTCAGCTTTCTGTCACTGTGACAAAATACCTGAAGAGACAGCTTAAAGGAGGAAAGCCTTATTTTTTGACTTGTGATTTCAGAGGTTTTGGCCTGTGGTTGGCTGGCTCCATTGCTTTGGGCTTGAGATAAGGCAGAATATCATGATGGTGGGAACATGTGGTGGAAGAAGGCTGCTCACCTCATGGCAACCATGCTCGAAAGAGAAAGGGAGAAAGGGAGAGAGAGAGAGAGAGAGAGAGAGAGAGAGAGAGAGAGAGAGAGAGAGAGAGAGAGAGATCACCCCCACATTCGTTCCCAAGAGTCCATTCCACTATGAATCCATCAAAGGACCAATCCGTTGACAAGGTTAGAGCCTTCATGATCCATTCTCCTCTAAACAAGGATGCAGATGAGATTTGGGGGAAATTTTCCGATCCAAAGATAACAGCCAGTTTTGTGTTGATAGTTCAATGACATTAGATTCACAAATTTGCACATCTAGCATTTATATTTAACTCAAAAGTATTTTCACTTGAAAATAAAGTCCTTACCAATGAAGCAGAGATTCTCCATCATCCAGCCCACTGATCACCACCAATGCCCTTTCTGTGTCTGTAAGCTTAGCTTTTCTGGATATTTCAGGAAAACAGAACCTTACTGGGACTTTTTTTTAATCTCCTTTTCTAGCATATTTTCAAGGTCCTTCCACTATGTAGCATGCATCAAAATTTCATTTTTATGGATGAAATGTTGTGAGGTATACTTGAGTTTATAAGTCCACTCACCTGTTGATGGACATCTGTGTTGCTTTTGCCTTTGGCTCTTTATTGGAGCACCCGTGTACTGGGATTTATTTAAGAACTTGCTTCCAATTCAATGGAGTGTATAACTAGAAGTAAAATTGCCAAGTTTGAATTGCTGGGCCTTTTTGTAATTCTATGTTTGAATTTTTTGAGGAGCTGCCAAAGTACTTTGTTAGTTCCGGAACCCTGGGAAGTTTCTTGCCTCACTACGGGCATTCCTGTCATGAGATTTGACCCAGTGCTTCCTTGGCCAGCGATTAGAAGTGATTCAATGTTTTGGGGGCTCTGTTCTGCCTCTTTATGGGTAAAGTGCACAAGGATTTTAGTGTCTCATATAAGGGGATGCTCATTAGACATATCGTCTATAGGCACTCAGTGCACCTGGCATTTGGTGCACATGCAGGTGGTTGATCTGCTGGGACACAAGATGGCTCCATTCATGGTCTCTGTTACAGTGATCCATCAGTGAGTCTCCATTCCAGACAGTTGCCCCCCAACACCTCATAAACCCCAAGGCTGAGGCAGCAGGAAGCTCCCTCGTGGATCCTTGAGTTCTGTTGCAAGCTAAGCACAGCAGGTTTGGGTTGGAGAGAGGAACTCAGCAGAGATGCATGGGAGTGGCAGGTTCTGGAGCAGGTGCTGACAGCTGGCCCGGGATTCCCAGGGAAGCCTCTGCTCCACTAGCCTGAGAAAACAGGAGAAATTCCAACTATGACATGATATCATCTGCGCCTCAGTGGCATTTGTGCTCCAACTCTAACCGGCATCACTATTCTCTTGGTTCCTATTTCCCCCCAAGGGAAATGGAATCTTTGAAATGCCCAGGAAAGAACACTCAGTTGCTATTTCTGTTCCAACTTCAAGACAGAATCATCCCTAATAATGAAAACAAATCTGTTATTGGCAAAGCAGACACAAGTGTTGCTTTCAGCGAGTGAAGAAAGGGAAACAGCACAGTGTTAGAGCAGAACAGACAACTCCACAGGCAGCCTGTAAGCAAGCCAAGAATCTACCATGTTGTGTTCAACCCCTTGTCATGGGCTGGTCCAGCCCTCTCAGGTAAGCAGAGAAAGTGCTGGCAGGCCTCATCTTTGCAGAGGGAGTTCTAGAGGTTAAAATGGACATGCAAGGTGTATCACAATGGATGAGTATATGCTTAGAGGTGTAGGGCCTTGAGGTCAACCTTTGGCATCCATAGGTAGAATACTCAGGCATAGGTAGAGGTAGCAAGAAACAGACCCAGAGGCCAAACCCGGCAGTATTCCTAGTGTATGGGAAAAAAATAGCGATTGTTGAAGGTGTTGGGGAAATTAGATTTTTTAGAGTCATTTGAGTTGTGACTTAAAAAGTGTCAGGTCTCCTAACCATGAACAAACAAGTAGCTGACCATCCAGCTTCGTTTCCCTCTCCCATTCGATAGAACTGATGCTACTTGACTCACAAGACTAATGTGCAGAGAAAATGAAAACATATTGGTGAAATATCACATATACTTATCAAATTGTAGTTTTCTTATCTGCATTAGAGCATGCTATAAGATTCTAGAAAAATCTGATCCTATCATGTCTTCCAGTCTTGCTCTTTTCTCCAGAGTGTTTTAAACTGCACCTTCTCCAAGCAGAGTCCTTCCAAATGAGAAGATATTATCCCTGACATAAGAACAGCAGGGAGTTCTTAGAGATGAGGGGACACTTTGCAGTCAGAGGGTACAAAGAATCAATGCTCATTACTTAATTGGGATAAACATTCATTTATTCCTACAGCTGCCAGGAAGCAAAACCTGATCAAAGGCCCATTAGTGACAAGGCTGGCTTTCCAAAGGGCCACTTAGTTAAGGCAGTGAATTTAACATGAAAGGAAAGAGGGGCTGGAACACTGCGGCCCAGTACATTGTGCATGAGTGATTATCTGGGTCCTTAGTCAGTAAGCTTTCCCCAACAAAGATTAACCCAGATCCTCAAGGCTGACAATATCAAGCACCAATGACAGTGACAAGCGGTGGCTTTTGATCCCTTTGCCACATTTCTGAATTGGACAAACTTGAAAACAAGACTGAGGAGCAGCAATGTCTTGACAATTTTCACAGCAAACACTGCTTCTCAAAGACAGAACAAACTTCTTGTACCAACACAGGGCAGAACAGAACTGACTGGCCGTGTCCTATCTATTGACCTCTGCTGTAGAATTTGCCAGTTTTTGGAAAGGTCATTCTGTCTGGAGCATCTGTCTGTTGATGTTCTAACAACACTTGTTCTTTAATATGGAATCATTGTTTGGGACAATTATACCATTCATGGTAATACTTATATCATTATGTTCTATGACCAATGTGAGCCACTAATTAGTAGGAATTTGCTGAACACCCACACAGCACCTGGTGCTGCTGAGACAATGGAGAGGGAGAAAGAGAGAGAGAGAGAGACTGCAGAAGTGCAGGGAGAGATAAAAGATTCATTTTTTTTATTTTTCACATTTTATTAGCACATTTGCATAATACAAGCTCTCTCTGCACATTTGCATAATCTGCTAGTTGAGTGAATAAATTGCAAAGCATTATTTAATTGCCTTCAGTGTGTGGTGAAGATAGACTTACCATTATTATTACAATTGCTCTCATTTACTGAATACCTACACTGGGGGTACCACTTGGGGACAGCAGAGAACAATGGTTAAAATCACCAGCTCTAAATCCATATTGTTGCATTTGGATCATGACTCTGGTTCCTTGTAGCTGGGTAGCTTTTCACCCTCACCTTGATTTCCTTAAGCTGACATTTCTCTATCTGGGCAATAGGGGTAGTGATAAGGGTTCCTAGTCTATTGCTGGAAAGACTACATGAAGTAATATCCATAATGTGATCAGGATAGTATTTGGCACAGTGTACTAAAAATAAGTAGTTTACATGCAGGTATAATAAATAGGTAACTTGGTGGGAGAAAGCCAGAAGACAAGAAAACATTAAAATATTTTTGGGTAAATAGTCACCAGGTAGCACTTCTGTTCATTACCCAGCTCCCCTTACACAATAAGAGTTGCATTAATAGTATGAGAGAGGTTGGATTTCCGGGAAACTTCTAAAATTGTGATGGTACAGTCAAAGGAAACAAAGTGATCATTGATAATATTCTATATTCATGAGTTCTCTAATGATTTTACAACATGGAATTAAACTTGAATCTAACACTGATCAAGAGAAATAACCAAACAAGGAGATTCATTCACTGAGACCAGATTTTAATCAATGGCTTAGAGTTAGATTAATCTTAGTCTTTTATTTGCTGACCTTGGTCCTGAATAGGGAAGGTGATGTATCTTCACCTAGAACAGGTAAGCTTCCAATTTCTGTTAGTGAACTATTATATTTACAGTTTTTGGCTACTGAGGGTATGGTAATCCTTAAATCAACCTCGGAAGTGATTTCTTCTCAGTGGGAAAAAAATGGATAATGAACCTGGGGTGACAATTCATGGAGGTCTTTCATGAACCTTCACTTGGCCATCACAAGGAGAATGTAGCTGTAACATGTGGGTGGATCATGATCTGATCCAAATTTGTCTTCCTAAACACTCAAATGGTGAGCCCTTTCCAGCTTCCTCACAAATGGTTCTAGTCTTCACTCTAGCAATGAAGGACGATCATGTATTTACCTGTATGCAATTCTGTTTTAACCTTCCTGGTACTTTTTTGAACTGGCCTCTGCATTCCTTCAATTTCCACACTTTTCTTTGTGAAATTTCTTTAAAACTTATCTGTTTTTTTTTTCCTGGCTAGCTCACAGTCATTCTTGACAAATAACACAAGTGCTTATCTCCCTATATACCCCTGATGTGCTGGTAGTGGCAGACATGTGATTTCTTCCAGTGTAATGTTGACATTAGGCAAATTCATGGTGGACTTTCCAGAACCAAGAAGTATAGGTTCTGATTCATTCATGCATTGAAAGCCAGACTTTTTGCAAACATTATAATCAATAAGGCATCTTGTTCAAGAAACAATTGTTAGTCTCTATTTGATAGTGAAATTATGGATTAGGTTCTACTCATCACATTGAGATATGGAGATTATAGATGATGTCATACTCCTCTGAAGAGTGTTAGGTTAGTCAGTTAATAAACTTGCTTAGACTCAGATGTTTTCCTTACCTGTGAGGGATGACAGATAAAATCTCAATCTATTCTTTTCTTTCTATTACCAGGACTGTTTTCCATCTGCCTCACACTGATATGTGGTTCAGGGATCAACGAGAGGTGTGGGTAGAATCGATGTGTAGAACCTGGAGTCCTCCCCCTCTGCCATTATCTCTGGCATTTTCTCCACTTGTTGGAGCTAAGGCCATCTTGACTTCTGACTCTGAATCTTTGGGCCAGGAATATGGCAGGTCTTCTCTTATTCCTCAGCCAGGCATGTAATATGTCTATGTCCCCCACTCAGAACAGTTAAAACAAAACAGGGTGTGAGCTCTTACTCTTGGTCTTTCCCATCTAAACTCCTGCTTTTGTTGGCTCTCTGTAGTCTTTCGGTCTATGTTGTCTTTTTTAGTTGTTTGTCCAGAGATTTTAGATACTGGTTTTTTTTTTCACTTGTTTGTTTTTATGGAGGTCAGTCTACCGGATACCTTCTGCACTGAACTTTATCATTATTTTCATAGTTAGTTATCTAGGGCTGAGAATCTCAGAGTCACAGCTGCTCTGGGCATACCTTCACGAGTTGACAGACAAAAGAGGCCAAGATGTGTTCAGAAACATGAACACTTCTGTAGTCATTATCACCAGAAGCCTAATGGACACCACCCTCCTTGAGGACTCTAAATTACTCTTCTATTGTGGGGTTGAAACACCTGGCAGAAACTACTGAGGGAGGAAAGAGTTACTCGGGCTCCTGGTTTGGGGAGATTTAAGTCTATTGTGGCAGGAAAGGAACAGCAGAGAAGCTCTGTCTGTAGCGATGGAAGCATGAGGCTTGTCCACACAGTGGCAGGAGGAACCAGCAGTGACCTACTTCTGCTGGCCAGGCTCCCTCTCCTAAAGGTTCTACCACTTTCCAAAATAGTGCCACCACCTGTGAACCAGAGATTCAACCACATGAGCCTGGGGGAATGTTCCACATCCAAAAACACAAGAAAAACCTTTATTTGTATAGGGAGAGAAAGCTAGGCTCTTGAACAAGGCCCAGCTAGCGAAGGGTTCATTTTCCCTTAACCTACCTCTCCCACAGAGGACAGGTTGAATCAGGATGCTTGGCAAGGTGCAACCTCCCCAGTAAGCTGAGATAGAACAGTTTGGGAGAGATGGCAGAAACAGAAGCTCCTTATTTAAGTCCTCCAAGAAGTTCCTGTGGCATTCTTGCAACTGCAGCTCATAGAGCTCAGAGTGGATTGGTGGAACATAAACCACAGGATATGTTTCTAATAAGTATCATGGGGACTGGGGATGTAACTCAGTTGATAAGGTCCTTGCTTAGCCCTGGGTTCAATCTCTAGCACTACATAATACCAGGCATGGTGGTACATACCTCTAATTCCACCACAGAGAGGCAGGAGGGTCAGAATAGAAGGTCATTTTCTACTATATAGTGTCAGCCTGGCCTACATAAGGCCTGTGTGCAGCAATAACACCAAATCACAGTGAGGAGAAAAAGAAGTGACAGCCCTGAGGAGATGCCCCCATGCCCAAGAGTGGCAGAGATGAGCATTGCTAAGGAACAAGGCATCCTCAGTTGTCTTTGCAGTGAAAAGCCCCCAGAACTCACCAGTTTAAAGGGATGCCCCCAACCACTCTCGTAGCAACCAGTTAGAGCCACAGCCAGCATCATTCATGCCAGGACCAGAGGATCACACCAGCGATGGCAACTGGCAGAGAAATGACCACAGGGTAGCCAATGCCATGAGTTGACCAAGGATGAGTCTCTCCCCCTTGGCCTCCCAAGCCAGACCCAGTCAAAAAAGAAAGAAAGAAAAGAAAAGAAACTATGAGGTATGCAAAGCAATATGGGGTTTATTTCTGGCTCAGCTATTCTTATCCATTGTTCCATATGCCTGTTTAGAAAGAGAACTCCATGCATCCCCACTATACCACTCCTGGGCATAGACCCCAAGGACTTCACCTTCTACTACAGAAATACCTGTGCATCCATGTTTATTGTTGCTCTGTTTACAATAGCTCTGGATTTGAATCAGATAGATGCCCAGCAACAGATGAATGGCTAATGAAAAATGTGTTCCATATACACAATGAAATTCTATTCAGCAGTATGGAACAATGAAATTGTGGGACTTGTAGGAAATAATTTTATTAAGTGAAGTTATCTGAGCTCGCACAAACCAAGCCTGCATGATCTTTCTATTATGTGGTCGTAGCTTGTAGCATCTCTAAGGAGGGGACGAATGTGGGTAAAACCTATAAAGATTGAATAGTAACTGAAAATGAATATACAGAGATGAGACCGGAGAGGAATGAGAATAGGACAAAAGGACACGTGTGACATGGAGACAGAATTGGGGGAGGATGTTGGGAGAGAGGAGAACTGGGGAGAGAGGAATCTTGGAAACAAGAATCAACTGAAACAACCCTCATTTGAAAACACCAGAATGAATAACTCTTTGTATGTCAACTTAAAAAAAAATAAAACAAAGGGAATTAAAAGAAAAAGTAGAATCAGAAAGAAGAGGAGAAGGAAAGGACCTTGTAAGAGACGTGAGGATGAGGTTATAGAGCAGACATTACTAAAATTTCCATAACTGGGACTGGGCTGGTTGGAAAAAGAAGACATGGAAAGAGACTATTGGTTTAGACAGATGGAGAGTTCAGGCCAGTCAAGGAGCTCAGAGTTCTGAGGATAAAATAGGCCCTGTGCTAGAACAGCAAAGAGGCTCCTCTTTCACACCTCCTACTTAACACAAAACCCAGACACTAGGCACCCCAGGGAAGATGGGTGCATTTGAACCTGTGGAGATTTGACCCCTGTAAGTTGTGAGGCACCATCAAAACACCAAAGGATTCATAAGAGAGCTGTTAAACCAATTGATAGCATAGAAAACTTTAAAAATATAACAACAAGATAGACTGGGGAAAGAGAAAATTAGGCAAGTTATAAAAACAGATGTCCAAATGGCTAAGAAACAGGGAAAATAAACTGAGTTGCTGAGTTTCACAGAGATTGAATAAAATGCAAAACAAAATAAATACATTCTTTGACCTATAGGGCTAGCAAATGTATAAAAGATTTTTATTATTTGGCATTGCTGAGAGGATGGGGGAAGGGGAAGACATTTTTTTGGTCCATGTTAGAACTATAAAGTTCTTTCAGAGCACAATTAACATTTTCTACCACAATTATATATGTGTGAATTCTTTATCAAATACTTCCACTCTGAGGACTCTACCTCACAGACACGTGTATATAACATATTCAGAGGGAACTTTTTAGTTATATTTGCTTGTAATTCGGAGAAATCAGAGATACACTAAATGTTCAGAGACTACTGAATGAATTATGAGTAATCCATACCATTCAAGATGGAGTATTCAGGCATATTATTCATCTGCCAAAAAGAATGAGGTATGTGGTACATGCCTACGAATAGACAAGAGGCTTTGTCCAAAATCACTGTTAAGTGCCACAAACAAGTTGCTAAGCTTGTGTATGTGGTAGGTGCCATTCTTGGAACTTTACAGGAATTTCCCCATTGTATCCTCCTTGTAGCATCCATTCATGATGGCTCCTAGCTGAGTCCTTCTCCAAGTTCTTCCCTAAGCTAAAAAGAGAGCTTCCTTCTTCAAGTTAACAGACTTTCTGTAGGGTCTATGGGCAACTCAAATACAGTGAATGGTGGAAGAAGAAGCTGTTCAAGGGTCTTCCCCTCACCTCCTTCTAGAACCATGCTGAGATCCATCCCAACTCCCAACTTCTGTGAATCAGCTAAAGCCTTTGTGAAAACTACATCTCCTCTCCGTCTGCCCGGGACTGCTTCCTTTCCTCTGCCCTAAGCTTGGTCATCAAGGGAATGTCTTTGCAATGTCCACCTCTGAGTTTATTCTCAAACGCTGGAAGGTGGAGTGTGGACAGCAAAGGGGTGACAACAAGACTCCCATTTAATATACATTCCTATTCTGTGCCAGTTTTGTTCTGTGAACATGTAATTTCATGGACTCATTTCTAAAAGACCGCTGTAAAATAAATATCGCTGTTATTCTGTAACCAGCACAGAATAAAGTTAAGACATAAGATCTCAGCTGAAAATTTATATCCTGAAAAGGAAAGACCATGGCTCACAATTATTTTCTGTTATTTTCACTTAAAATTTCAATTCCTTTCCAGTATGCCTAGGTTTTCTTTCCTTTTGGTATAACGAAAAATATTTTTTCTTCTCCCTTTTGCTTATCCGAGGCTTGTGTGGAAGATGTGAATTTTTTTAAAAAAAAGTCTCCACAGGCTTTGTTGTCAGAACTTGAACGAAGCCTGATGCCTTTTCTCTCAAATCCTTGCCACAAACAACATGAAACACTTAAAGTCTTGTCAGGATTCTGAACTTACTGTATAAAAGCAAACAAAAGGACTGTGCATTTAGGTGATTGACAGGGAAAGCTTTGCTGATGGAAGAGAGATTGATTGACTTAATAGTTAGAACAAAAAGCTCAGTAATTTTTCAGTCTCCCCTGTGCTTGAAAAACTAGAGCAGGGTTCATACATTCATTCTCTGTACATTCATTCATTCATTCACCCAAAATGGATTTGAGTGCCTGTTCTCTGCCAAGTATCATGCTTGTAAATGTGTTGGCTTGATAACAGTTTTACAAAACTAGACAGTGATTTAACTGGATAGTCTTAATGTATCTTTCAGTGAACTTGAGGAAAGGTGTGCCTTGGACATGTCACAGAGAGCTCTGTAGGGTTCAGTGGGTTTGAAAGGATGCGATCATCCCAGTGTATAGATAATTCTACTAGAATTTTCTTCCTGTGTGATTACAGTTTAGATCACATCATGTGGAACTGTCAGATTTCAACCTTTAAACGCACTGTGATGGCTGCTAATGGTCAGAGCAGTTCTTGGCTCTTGAAGTGTTTGGGTGAGATTCTGAGCTGACCATCAAAAAGCTTCACACACACACACACACACACACACACAAATAGGAATTGCAGAAAAGACAAGTCAACATTAGAGCGAAATGGATAAATGACTAATGAAGGAATGAAACCTGAGCACCAAGAATAAAACGTTTTAAGTCATGGGTCTTTCATAAACTTTGCTAAAATGCAGAGATCAACAACACTCACATGCTGAATAAGTCACTTCCGGTCCATCTTCCCATCAATGTATTTAGATATCTACTATGTATCAGACACCATCCCTAGCACTGGTGTGAGTGTTCACTAGGTTAAGTGAAACCATGCTTTATAATTTCAGGGGAGGCTAGGGAGGTAGTTTGGTTAGTAAAGTGCTTGCCTTACAAGCATGAGGACCTGACTTCCATCTCTAATACCCACATAAAAATGCTGAGCATGGAAGCTCATACTATAATACTAAACTGATGGACTCGCATCCCCTGAAACCCTGAACCCAAATAAAACTGCCTTACGTTGCTTCTATTATTTTGGGTCCCGACAATGCTGAAGTAACCAAAGCAGCATACTTAGATGGATGGATATCAGATGACAAAAAGGAGGTTCAAGGGTCCTCATGCAAGTGCCACAAAGGAAAGAAGCAAGCAGGTGTAAACCATGGCTGGCCGGAGAGCCTGTGTTCCAAGGAAGATGTCAACAGGCACCAAATCCAAGCCTATTATGGAATCTGGGGCGAACTTGGGCTCTGCTTGCAGAGTCCAAAAAGTCTCAGGAGAAGTTAGGAATCTTAACTTTGATTGAAACTCTCAAAATATACTTTTAAAAGTAGGTATCATCCAAAGATATATTTTGTTGAGGATTCACCTGGGAGAGGCATCAGAAAGCTGATTTTTGCCATAGTCAATAGTAAACATGGAAGCCAAGAGGTTGAGTAGAATGTGCTGCCCTTGGAGGTTGTTATGGCAACCAAAGTCCAGGGAAATGACTTTAAGAGAATAGAACTTCCTTCCTTCTTTGCTTCTTCTTCTTCTTCTTCTTCTTCTTCTTCTTCTTCTTCTTCTTCTTCTTCTTCTTCTTCTTCTTCTTCTTTTTCTTCCTCTTCTTCTTCCTCCTCCTTCTCCTCCTCCTCTTCTTCTTCTTCTTCTTCTTCTTCTTCTTCTTCTTCTTCTTCTTCTTCTTCTTCTTCTTCTTCTTCTTCCTCTTCTTCTTCTGTTTTAGATTTTACATTTTAAAGCAAAACCAAGAGGCCTACTGTGTGAATAAAGATCCAATTTTATCTGTATGTGAGGCATGTTCAACCTTTCTCTCACACCGCTCTGAGAAGTCAGGGAGAACCTCACAGTTCTGGGGTGTCCCAAAGGTTTCCCCAATGGGCCAGTACCTGGTATGTTAATGATGTGTCTTTAGGAGAATATAAAGGAAAAGAAATATCAATCACATCTGTTCCTGCCACCAGCTAGTTTTAGCACCGACAAAATAAATGACGTGCTATCTCTTCTATTTCTCCTTTTAACTGTTGGATCTTCATTTGACTTTCCGAGAACCCTTTTCCACACCTGGTGACAGAAAGCCTTCACGCTGGCAGGATGATGGGAACTAGGTCTCTTCTGCATGTCTGCAGTCCTAGGACACTGCTGATACAAGAAAATTCATTCCGCATCTCAGTTTTTCTCATGGTCAGCCATGCCAGCTTCCCATGGATATGAGGCTCGGGCTCAAGCCAGACTGTCTGGGTACCATTCAAGTTTTGAAACGCCCTCATATGATCTAGATGTGTGACCTTGGATTCTCTCCTTCCAGTAAAGGTACTGATTAGGGCAACATTTAACACATAGCTGCAGAATTTCCAAGGTCTTCTGGAATGTGCAGGAGTTGCATTAATGTTTCATGAATCCTGGGTATGGTGGTGTACCCCTGTAATCTCGTCACTTGGGAGACAGGTGGGAGGATCATGGATGAGCCTGGATTACATAGAATGACCCTATGTCATAGAGCAAACAAACAAAAATATTCATGATCATATTTTAGTCTTTGTTGATACAATGGGTTGAATGTTGGCCTCTGAAAGATATGCCTACCTCCTAACCCCATGTAAGTACAGATGTCACCTTCTATGAAAAAAGAAGTCATTGTAGATACAAGTAAGTTAAAGATCTGGGGATGATGAGGCTGGGGAGATGGTTCAATGGTTAAAGATGCTTGCTTGCAAAGCTTCTGGACCTGGTTTAATTCTCTAGCACCCACATAGAGCTGAATGGGAATTCGTTTGCTTAGAAAAAGACCCTACAAACACACAATTAAAAAAATCTATCTTAAGATAAAGAAACTATCTTAGGGGCTGGAGAAATTGCTCAGTAGTTAAGGTGCCTGCCTGAAAAACCTAACAACCCAAGTTCAATTCCCCAGTACCCACATAAAGCCAGATGTACAAAGTGGCACAAGATATCTGGAGTTCATTTGCAGTCACTGGAGGCCCTAGAGTGCCATTCTCTCTTCTCTCTCTCTCTCTCTCTCTCTCTCTCTCTCTCTCTCTCTCTCTCTCTCTCTCTCTCTCCTTATAAGTAAATGACTATAAATACAAATTTAAAAAAAGATCTGGGGGTGAGACAATCATGGAGTGTCCGAGTAGGTTCTAACTCCTGTGATAATGTCTTTAAGAAACACACAAAGGAGGCCAGGGGACGACCCAAGTAGAAACTCGTGATGCAGCCACCACATTCAAGAATACCTGGGGGCCACCCCAGGCCAGGAGTGTGAGGAAGGATTCTCCTCCAGAGCCTCTGGCAGGAATGGGACCCCGCTGACACTTGGCTTCCAGAACTGTGAGAGAATACATCCCTGTAGTTTTCACATCCCAAATTTGTTACGCCAGCTTTAGAGGAAGAATGCATTTGGACATGGGCCAGCCAGCTGGCAGCATGCTTCTCTTGTTTTGTGAAACCATCAAGTGTGGGGACATTTAAGACTTTCATGGAGCAGCAATATCGTTTGTTCCATCATACTTAAGCTTAAGTATGAGGACAGGCTGAAATTCAAGATGGCCCTTGCTGCCCCAGTTACCACACTGTTTGCCACGTGATAACATTGTCCTTGGGAAGGCAGGCCTACCAGTAGGAAATACTTGATCCCCACTTGTAATTAGGTTGTGAGTGAATGAACTGAACCCATCCTGGGAGAGTTTATATGAGTTTGACTCATATAAAAGAGAGATAGTAATCACCATAAGGTAGAAAAGAAGGCAAAGTGAAGAACACACCAGAGTGTAGGAAGTGTGTGCGATAGAATTTTGAGATATAAAGGTTGGGGCGAGCTGATAGCCTGAGTAGAGAAAGTAGGCTTTGAAAAATCAATTTACTCAGAGAATTTCATTGGTTTCTCTAGTGTCATAGTCAGCCACATGCTGCTGGGATGAATCTTCAAACCAGGCAAAATTTGGGGGAAGAAAGTATGTATTGAAACTACAGATTGAGGGGAAGTTCCGTAACAGTGAAAGAGGCTGGCCCCTCTTTCACAGGTCCTAGCAGAGAGAGAGACCCATCACCAACACCATACACACAGAACAGCAAAACAGGCAGGAAGGGGCCAAGGAGAGAATTTCTTTCCCTTTATATAGCCTTAGGGTGGGGTCTTACAACTCTTCCCCAGACTTAATGGCTTCCTGAGTCTCTGGAATTTCCTTCCTGCACTGCCCACACAGGAAAGGATATTTACTTCCAGCTTCTTTGAGCTTCTTTACATCCTGTCCCTTGCTGAGAGGCTGCCTTCCTGTAAACATCCTCAGAGACCCACCCAAGATAATTAAAAAGATCCAAGTTGACAACAAAACCTAACCATCACATCTAGGAAGAGTTTTATGGTCTCAGCTTCACATTTTCAATGTCTTCTTGCCACTGTCCCCATTTTCCACTAAATTTTCAGGTTGCCCATTTAAGTTTTTTTTTTTTTAATCATCTAGCTGGGAATTTCACCTAAATTCTTGGCATCTCACCTGAACCAGGTGACAGGAGTGTTCCTGTCCCAGACAGCAGCCTTAGCTCCCTAAAATGGAGACAGATATGGGCCATCCTATTGTATCTTTGCCCTTTTCTTATCTGAGACATGTACACACTGTCCCAGAGAAGAGTCTCAGAGACCTATAGTGCATGCCTAGCTTATTTTAGCTCCATGCCTAGTGCCTGATTCACACTGGTGCTGAACGCTGATTAACAAAAACAATAAGAACCTAATAACTACCGTTTCTTGAACTTGTGCAATGTGTCCAATGCTAAAGTGAGAAATCGGCATGAGTTACCTCTAACTTTAATGACAATTTGACAGGGGCATGTCATTATCCTTTATGGGGTACCATTAACATAATCTCCAAGGAAGTTTGTGATAAGCATAGATAACGGGACACACTTCTGACTGCTGCTGTGACTGCTCCTGCCCTGACTGAGGAGGCAGGCTCAAGAGGTCATGTGATTTCTCCTGGGAACACAGAGATGCTATTGATCTAGCCCTGCTTTGATCTGTGTCTGCACTAAATGCAATGACCTTCTGGCCTTATGATGGAGGTAAGAGAAATGCTACTCCTGACCCCTGGCTGTGGACATGGATCGTATTGCTCCCAAAGAAGACACTGTGGGTTCCACAGGGGTTCCTATCAGTCAGCAGGGAAGAATCAACTCATTACGGGGAGTACCAACCATGACATCTTGCCAGCCTTGGTCTGTCTTCCTTCCTTCCTTCCTTCCTTCCTTCCTTCCTTCCTTCCTTCCTTCCTTCCTTCCTTCCTTCCTTCCTTCCTTTCTTCCTTCCTTCCTTCCTTTGGGGCCATGTGTGATCCCCATACCTGATCAGCACCTTGTGTGTTGGGACAAAACACCTGATCAGAATCATCTTCTGGAAAGAAAGGATTTATTTTACCTTCGAGCTTCAAAGGGAAACTTCATCATGGCAGAGCAGACAGCAAGGTTGCCATGTCTTGTCACATCAGCTTGGAAGAAGCAGCAAGTGTGAGCTAACTCTGTTTACCCAGTGGGGTAGACTAATAAATCTCAGTCCCCACCACCACCCACAGTGACACACCTCCTGCAACAAGGCTCCACCTCCAAAAGACTCCTTCAGCTAGGGATTCGGTATGAGGCTTAATCACAAGCCTGAGGCTAGGGAGGAACTTTCCATTCAAACCACCACATAGCTAATGCATACATATTTTCTGTGGTTAATCCAGTACTTACGACCAAGTTGAATATTTGCACCAGCCCTTTACAGAGAAGGCTGACCACTGTCCTTGGATCTTCTATGTACATGCTACTGTGTATATGTGTGTGTGTGCGTACATGTGTACATGGAACCCAGGTACTGAGGAGTCACAACCCCGTTAGGTATAAGCATAAATGGTTTTATGACTTCCACTAATAATCTGTACCCTGATCATGTCGTTCTTGCTCCCCCTGAGGTAGACTCTCCTTTAATAACATCTAAGTATACTTCCATCCCTACTAGCCACTTGAAACTATTAGAGATTTCAATCTACTATATTGATAAATGTATGTCCATTTTTATTTATTTATATTTATTTCTTTATTTACAGGCAGAGAGAGAGAGAATGGGCATGCGAGGAGACTTTTGCCATGGTAAACAAGCTCCAGATGCATGCACCACTGTATGCATCTGGCTTTACCTGGGTACTGGAGAATCGAACCCTGGTCGTTAGGTTTTGAAGGCAAGGACCTAAACTGCTGAACTATCTCTCTAGCTCACCCCCCATTTTTATTTTTTTAAGTTTACTTCCAAATTCAATTTGACACTTATCTCCTTACCAAATACTAGACTGTGACCCTAGTTGCCTGAGGAGAACATATAGCCTGGCTGCAAGACACTTCCTTATCTTCCTTTTCCACTCACAAACTTCAACAGATTTCAGGGAAGAGCAGGAAGAAGGCGAAACTTAAAATCTCCTTACTTTATTGGGCGAAATTGTCTTCTTCTCTTTGGTTGGACAAACGTCCTGGTCTGGTTCTGTGTCTGTCAGCGTGTGTGAGTGGAAGGTGG